>JAODAL010011508.1:0-99696 GCA_025379985.1 Phyllomedusa bahiana
CGGCAAATCCCCCCGGGGGGGGAAAGTGACATGCACATTATTTACGGCGGGACGCCCTTTAAACAATGCTTTGTCTATGGGGTGGGGAGCGGCGCCCGCGCGCTCGGCCCGCCCCCGTCCCGCCCCTTATTCACGGCGGATTTGTGAGCTCAATACGGCGCACAAATCCGTCGGGAATAAGCCGTGTGAACACGGCCTTAGAAACACACATGCCTGGATCCAATTAATGTTCATTGTTTTCAGCCTGACAAACACATGCCTCTAGACTTCCAAAGGACAAATACAAGGGGAATTGTAAATGTTGCAACATCAAAATGCAGCAAGCAATTGTATGGAACCTCTTGTCTTAGGTGCTTGCCACACCCCACAAATAATAGCTACAAATTATAGTTTCCATATCTCATTTATATGTGCTATAGGTATTTTATAGAAGTAAATTTAATAAGTCTTATATAGTCAAATATACATTCCCCTCATTCAAGAGGCTTTTTTTAATCAAATAATGGTGCTAATACCAACTAGTAACTAGAAAAATACCAAGAGTGGGTGTTTTATCAATCCAGGGGAATTTTATCATCTTAGGAAAACTAGAAATTAAGTGATGAAATATTAAAACAATTTATCTCTGTCACCTTACTAAAATAAACAATATGTACCATTGCAATCTGAAACCGCAGAATAGGTGAGCTGAATGTTTTCAGATAAGTAATAAATTCAGATAAGTAATGAATTTCTCTGACGTCTGTTTGGAAATTACAAGCAGAAAGAGCTAATTGCATAATTTAACCCTTTAATTCTTTTACTTTGGCCTAGGGGCAAAGTTTCACATACATCAGCATACCTTATATGTTCCAGATTTCTTGTTGACTTGACCCTTTGCAATGTACAGGGTAAAATCTGCTCTTCATGTATAAACTGTGGGAATTTTTATGTCATGTATGACATTACAGTAAATCTGCAATTAGTTAAACAAGTTTTAGGTTTCACCAAATTATTTACTCTTTAATATTGTATGAAGCCAATGGATGATTTTATGAGTCATACACAGGATTGAGATTTATCAAATGTTTCCATTTATCCAGAGACAGACAAAACATCCAATGTTTTGGCAAATTCAATAAAGGATTCCTCTATATATTAGAGTTCTAGTTATCAGTATAAAAACAGAATGCAACTAAAGAGTTAACCTCTCAAGGACTCCCTCTTTTAAAGTTACAGATGGTGGTCCTTGTCCACTCCAATAAGGTCAAACTGCACCATCAAGTACCATAGGATCCCCTGGGGGACACAAGCTCTGTCACTAATTTAATTAATTTTTTGGTTCCCAAAAATTTCAAAAAAATCTGGAGCTTTTTTTAGAATAGTCCCCGATTTACTTTAACCCTCTATTTGCACAGATTATTTCAAAGTGGTTGTGAATAGTGTTGAGCGATTATTATCGACAAAGTTGAAATGGGTGTGCGAGTCTGACGGATGTGTATGGTTGCGTTGGTGGAAAATACTAAACCTCTTTTTTACATAAAAAGCCTTCCCTGTTCTGATCAGTGTGTGTTGTGTATCATAAGGGGGGACGTGTGCTGGTTTTTCAAACAGCTCAGGAAATGTTTATTTGTTCATACGCATCTTTGCTTTTAGCTGTGAACATTGAACTTAGATAGATTAGAGTTTTGCAGATTTTAGTTACTTGGGCGAGAAGTTTAAAGGGCACTGTGTTTGTGCGGGGGGGAGGGGGGGGTTTGGGCGGGGGCGAACAAGACAGCAGCAGGCTTTTTAAAAAGGAGAGTGGGTTTTTGGCGCCCGACGTTTTTTGAGTTTGACCTGCATGCAAGGGTTTTTATTAACTTTTTTTTGGGCAGTTTTTGGTAAATATAATTGTTGTTGTGCAGCGCACTTAAATTTGAACACAGCATTTCTGTATTTTCCGCAGGTGTATTTGATAGGTGAAAAACCCCACTTTTTTTTCCGTATACTTTTCAGATAGTTGTTTTTTTCTTTGGGGCGGGCCCAGTTTTGGTTGTTTTGTTAAATTTGAATACAGCAATTTTTTTGTCATGAGGTGTATTTGATAGGTGCAAAAATACCTTTTATTATCCGTTACTTTTTCAGATAGGTTTTTTTTCACTTTGGGGGTCCGTTGGTTCTTATGTTAAATTTAAAATACGCAATTTTGTAGTCACCCAGGGTTTTTTTTGGGTGCAAAAAAAATACTTTTTATTTTCCGTATACATTTAAGATAGGTGTTTTTTTCCCTTGGCGCGGCCAGCTTGGTTCTATTGTTAAATTTAATACAAAAATTTTGTGGTCCGCAGGTGTATTTGATGGTGAAAAAAAATACCTTTTATTACCCGTTACTTTGGGAGGTGTTTTTTTCCTTTGGGCAGGCCAGTTTGGGTTTCATATTGTTAAATTTAAATACAGAAATTTTGTAGTCACGCAGGTGTATTTGATGGTGCAAAAAAACCTTTTATTATCTGTATACATTTCAGTAGGTTTTTTTTTTAACTTTGGGGGGCCCAGTTTGGGTTATAGAGCCACCTTGAATTTAAATTTAAATAAAAAAAATTTTGTAGTCCCCGCAGGTGTATTTGTAGGTGAAAAAAATACCTTTTTTTATCGTTTTACTTTCAGATGGGTTTTTTTTTTCATTTTGGGCGCAGGCCACTTGGTTATTTTTTTAAATTTGAATACATAAATTTTAATCCCCGCGGTATTTTTGTTAGGTGAAAAAAATCCCTTTTTATTACCGAATAGTTTTTAAAATAGCTTTTCCCTTTGGTGCGCCCTTTTTTTTTCAAATAGCCACGTTGTACGAAAATTTTGATTTTCTGCAAGTTTCGTTTGTCATTGCTGCAAAAAACCAATTTCTCACCCGTGTAATTTCTAAATAGTTTTTTGGGAAATTGTTGAATCTCTTTTGGGCGCAGATAGCGCATTGTTTGTATTTGTTGAAAACTATAATTCCTATTCCTATGGGCTTTTGAAAAATCCCTGGGACTGAAGGGGGAAAACACTTTTGTTTTGTCTTAGGGTTTTCCCAGCCCCGGTTTCACAGGTTTCGAAAAGAAAATTTCGTTTTAACCCTGTTGGGCTGTGGAAAATTTAGGGGATTAAGATTAGCTGTGATTTGCCGTTTTTAATAAGGGACTGTCAAAAATTTTTCCCATACTTTCTTAAATTTTATTTTTTGAGATGGAGTGAAATGAGGGGTAAGCGAGCAAAGAGGGGTTTGTAGGAGTAGAGGTACGAGGAAGGGCTCCCTTCCAGTGCTGGCGAAAACAGCAACCCAGCGCATTGTCGTTGCATGCCGTCAGGCCTATCATGTGGGTGGGGGCCTGGGAAATCTCAGTAAGAAAGCGTTCCCAATTGTTTTAGTGGTTAAGGAAAACCTGCACCCGCGGGTTTATTTCCGTCCTCCAGTCAGGGCCCCACAAATGTCGTCATCAGATCTCGCATCGTCCAAATGTAGCAAAGGCAGCCAAAATGTAACTCGTGTACCCCCCCTTGTGGATAATCCATTTTTTAAAGACCTCTTTGTTGACAAAATGCGGTTGGGGTCAGAAGCTTTTCAAAGCCAAGAGGCCAAAGGGATGATTTTGTTTCTCTGCCCCCAGATTGTCCCTCAGGGGAAAAAGGGAAACCCGGTAATCGGAAAAAACCCCCGGGCGGGTCGGCATTTGCTTGCGTCCTCTTGCTTTGTAGCCACAGCTCCTGGATGCAAAATGTCAGGACGCCCAAAGTCACTGGCTGTTGATGATGATGGAATTGCGGGATAAACTGGTCTTTTCAGCAGAATTTGCTTGTGGGGCCCCTCATACTGGAAAAGGGGGGAAGACGATGGGGTTGTCTTTTTGGGTCCCCCCTAAAAAAGGGGAAAGGGGCGGGTGCAGAAGTCCGCTGATTTTTCCCCCAGCCCGGTTAGCGGAAACCCGCTCTGCTTATCGCCGTAAAAAAATCCAGGCCCTCTCAACCCGGGGGCCTTTTTTGAGAAAGCCTCTGATTCACCCAGCGATTTTATGCCCCCTTTTGCCATAAAGCAAAAGTAGAGGCAAGAATCTTAGATGTTTAACCCACAAATGTTAGTCACATGAGCGAATAAAATTGAGTTAAAAGGGAGGAAACATTTGGGCCAAAAAAGGCCACACCGATGCCGGGGCCCAAAAACCACTGTCAACCCTCTGTCTCCCCCTCCTCCTCCCGCCCCCACAAGCTTTTCCTAGCTGCCCTGTCTCTCTGAGTCATGATCAGGGATCAGCTACTTACCCTCCCCCGTCGCCGGGCAACCCAAGCCCACCAGGACCCATCCTCCCCCTTTCTTCTGCCAGTTTGAAAAACCTGACCCCGTAAAGGGCCAGTCTGCAGCCAGCCTTCGTTTCCGGTTTGGGAGCAGAAGAAAACACTTTAAAAAAAAACCACCCCAAACCCAAAAAACCCTGAATGTTGGCTTCCCGGCTTTTGGCCTTGGAAATGTTGCCTTTCCGTTGGGGGACACGATGGGTTCCGCCACGTCTTTGGCCTTCGCCTCCCCCCAATCCCAGCTGCCCAGCAGGCATTTCTTTGAAGAAAAGCCCCCCCTCCCCGGCCCAGCCGTGTCATTTTAAAATTTTAAGGCGTTGTTGTTTTGTGTGTTAAAAAAGCCCATCTGACCCCGACCATGGACTAGTAAACACGGCCCAAGGCCGCAAATTTCTCTGTGAAGCTCATGGGTGAGCTGGGTGGATTCTCTGGGGGGGTGCGGGGCTTCGGCCGGCGCACGCTTTTTCAAAACCCAGAGATGGTGCAGGGTTCTTTCACAGGTTTCCTTTGGGGCATCACGGCCCCCGGAACAGGCTGGTTGAAATTAAATCTGTCGGGGACCCCGCCACACAGGTCGGGAGCTGGGTGACTCTCCGAACGAAAAACCGAGCGGGCTGGGTGCAAAAAACCTTGTCCCGGGAAGGTGGTGTGTGATAACGTCGAAATTGCTGGCCGCCCTTTAAGATCGGTACCCTGGAGACTCCCTTGCCTGGCACTGTCTGTTTTGTCCGAAATTTTAAAGGCTACCCGGGTCGGGGATGCTGCTGAGGAAGGTCGGGTCTGAGTTGACTTAACCCGTTCGCCCTGTTCGTCCCGCCGGCTGCATTGCACCCTAAGCTCGGCTCCCCGTAAACGTTATTTTTACGTGGCAACACGCTGGATTCCACCCTCCCTGCTCCAGGATTGTGCAGCAGCAAAAACCCCATAAGCTACGAAGTGACACAGGGCCCTGACAAGCGCGGTGCGGAAAAGGGTTTGTTGACCACGAGAGTGGAGGGGGAAAAAAGAGCTCTGCCCCATCCTTGCCAGTTTTGAAGAACCCACCAAAAATGGTCAGTGGGACAATGCCCTTGTCAGCATGAGCATTGTGGTGATTTAGTTCTGGAACGATGTTGGACACTCTGAAACATCAGGTCCCGCAGCGATGGGGAAGGAGGACCAGTGCGGCCGGGGCCTTTCCCCCCGTCGAATCCCAAGGCCCGCAGTTTCACAATTTTATTGGTCTTCATTGGCAGTGGTTCGGGGTCCAGGGCTAGTGCAAGGCGGCGCCTAGCTCTCGGGTGCTCATCCAGGGAAGTCAGGGCTGTGTTTAAACTGTGCCGGGAAAACGGGGGGAGGGTTATTCCAAAACCGATGTTTTCCCCGTCCTGCCTTGGAAAGAGGTTGGGCGAATTTGAGGGGAGGAGAAAAATGAGGAAGATCAGTGTGTGTGCCCCCCGACCAGAGGTTTGGGGAAAAAAGGGTCCTCTCTACATAGTGCTTGGGTGTCCATTTCCTCCTTGATCTGCAGTCGGCCATCAAAATGAACAACAGTTTTGGGTGGCCCCCCTCCTGGATCCCCCGTACAAAAAAAAACTCGTACTTTCCTTCCCCACACCCAAAAAAGAGAGTAAATGCAGAAATGGAGACCTTGCTGATTGATAACTGGGAATCTGTTTTTGTCTGTTACGTTCTTAAATACAGGGGGGGAAAAAGTCAGCGCAAGACAGAGTAGAGTGCCCGTAGCCCTATCGGGAGCAGCAGCAGCAGGCAATGTGGAGAAGCCTATGGGGACCCCTGGCAATCTTTATTTACCCCTCATCAACGATTTTAGTGAGGGCACACATCCAACACACGAGACCAGCTTAAAATAATGGTGCCGATATTGCGTCTCAACCGTGTTTTTGGATGTGTTGGCCCCATTTTTCTTTGGGTATTTAAAAAAGGAAAGATGGCCCAAAGGGTGCACGCCATAGAGGTTTGTCCTGTCCCGCAGCCAGTGTATATCTGGCGGACCCTTTAGACAGCGGGGGGTATTTCAGACAAACGCTCCGGCTTTCCACAGTAAAGTTGACGTTTTTAATTCATCAAGATGAATCAGGCATGGATCTTGATGATGTTGTGGCCCCCTTGCCGGGTCACCCATTTTTTGCCGGTCTATTCACATTCCCCTTTTAAAAAGAAAGGTTCTTGAAAAATGTTTTTTTTTAAAATGATCATTTCTCTCTGCAATTTTTTTTTTTCAGTTCCAAAAAGATCACTTTTCCTTTTGCGGTGTGGAGACTGTAAAAGACACCAAGGTTTCATGCAAAACCCTATTCCTTTATACTTTATCTTTTGTTTTTTTTCATTGCAATTTTTTTTGAGGTATTTGCTGTGAGTACAGCTATAATTTTGGTCCTTTGGAACGAAATGTGGCTTCTAAGTGGCTTTTCCATCACAATTTTTTTTTAGTGCCTGAGAATCATTTTTTAATTTTTTGTGGTCATGTTGCTGTGAGATCAGCTATTTAAACATGGTCCTTTGGAAAAGAATGTGGTTTAAGTGGAATTTTTCCCTCACAATTTTTAAAAGTGGCTGAGAAGTTTTTAATAATTTTTTGGGTCATGTGCTTTGAAATGCACTAAAAGGGGCCTTTTTTTAAAAAAAAGTGTTTTTTTTCAGACATTTGTTTTCCCTTGTAAAGTGGCTCAAGGGTATGTTTTGAATTTCTGGGGGGATTTTGCTGTGAAAAGAAACTATACTACAGGCCTATTGTAAAAAAAGTTGTTTTTTAACGAATTTGTTCTTCACAAATTTTCAAAAGGGGGCTCAAGGGGGCATTTTTGAATTTTGGGGGGCTTTTTTTTGTGAAATGCGCAGACTCAGGTCTATTGTAAAAAATGTGGTTTTAACAGACTTGTTTTCACAATTTCAAAAGTGGCTCAAAGGGGGGATGTTTTGTCAAAAACAGGAATAGGTAGGACACTGTTTTTGGACACTATTAAAAAAGATTTTTTTTTTGTAAGATCTTTAAATTTGCAAGCAATGCCCGTAGTGAGAAAAAACCCTTTAATCAAATTTTAAAAAAAAAAAGAGAAAAAAAGACGTGGGGGGATTCCATCCTATTTAAAATATGTTTTTCTAGAATTAAACACTAAAAATTGATGTACAAAATGTGATAAAAAATTCCTTGATTGTCAAGAGAGGTAAGGAAGACTTTTACAGTGTAGGTTTTTCCCGGACGGTTAGTCAAAAGTCCAGTTATAAAATGGGGTTCAAAGATCCTTTTCCAACATTTTTTCTGTGGGTCAGAAGGTTTAATGGTATTCTGCGGTAAGGGGCGATATAGTTAATGTCCAGTTCAACTAAAAAGGTGGTTAAAAAGACTCATTTTTGCGACATTTTTAAAACTTGGCTTCATGGGTTTGGGGCTCATGCTGTGGCCAGGGAAGGTCTAGTCAAGTCCGTTAACTAAAATGGTATTTAAAGATCCCTTTTTTGGGACTTTTAATCGGTGGGGCGAAGGTTTTAAAGGTCACAGTGGTAAGAACGGTTAGTCAAAGTCCATTCAAATAAAAAAGGGGTTCAAAGATCCTTTTCCAAGCACTTTTTTTAAACTGTGGGTCAGACAGGGGTTTTAAAGGTCATTGCGGTTTTCAGGCGGGGGCGTTGCTAGGGTCTAAAACATGGGGGGCCGGGCCTCTTTTGTTAAAGTTTGCTCGGGAAAGGGGTGGGTTCATGCCGTATTTGTTTATGCCCCATTGGAACTGCGATGTATTTTTTAAAAAGAAAAAAGTATTTCCCATCACAATTTTATACTAATTGGGTCTAGTTGTTGTTATGGGCTTGGGTTTGGGTTTTTGAGGAAAAAATCTTACTGCGTTTTCATCTAAGGCCCAAAAAGACCAAAACCATACAATTTTGTATTTAGATTTTTTTTTTTATAGGTGTTTACTGGGGGGATCGTGATATTATATTTTTTTTTTGGCTTTTTACAATGCAAAATCCGATTGTGAATTTTATTTTTTGGGTAAAATCCAAAAAAAAGGGGGATTTAAACTTTTAAAATTTATTATCTTTTATAGTTTTACAACTTTTTCTTTTTAACTTACCGTTTAGTCCCCTAGGGTTTTGGGGCATTTGGGAGACACAATTGCGTCATGTTCGGATTACAGAGTGCAGTCTACAGTTTTTTAATCAGCTTATAGGTTAGCAGTACATTGTTATTATATTTCTACACCCTGATTACCTATATATATTATATATTTTTATATAATTTTTATATATTTTATATATATAATATAATGCAAAAGGTTGTAAAAGATAACATCGTATGTACTGCTGACCCCCAGGGCTGATTAATTTATTGCGACTTCGCTCTGTGGGTCAGCCAGAGCGACAAAAGACTGCCAAATTTTTATATTGGCCCCAGCATGTATTTTTCATCATTCTGAAAATTGCCCCCCAGCCTCCTTTTTAAATACCTCAGGTGCCGGCAGCTCTTCGGGTTTATCACACTATTGAGGAGGAGGTGGAGGGAGGGGGAGAGGGGGAGGAGTTCGGGGGGCGGCACCCGAGTTTTCCCGCGCCTTTCTATCCTCCTCCAGCACTACAGGCAGACGTGCAGCCCACAACCAAACTGCTGCTCTCCCCCGCCCTCCCGATCCTGTGCAGAGCGCAGCATCAAGGGAGCCGCGGGTCTGGAACAGTATGCCGCATCGTGGGGAAAGAGATTCAACAAAGCGGGTACTCCGTGGGAGGCTGGCCCGCTGAGGGGCGAGAGATTCGGGGCAGCAGGCATTTTATTCGGGGCATGAGCCCCGAATAAATCTGCCTAGCGACGCCCCTGGGTACAGGACAGATATAGTTAATGTCCAGTTCAACTAAAATGGTGGTTAAAAGACTCCTTTTTGTGGCACGTTTTAAATCTGGTGGTCATGCAGGTTTGGGGCTCATGCTGTGGCCCAGGACAGGGATAGTCTATGTCCAGTTCTACTAAAATGGTATTTCAAAGACTCCTTTTTCCGGCACTTTTTAATTTGTGGGTCATGCAGGTTTAAGGGTCATGCTGTGGTACAAGACAGGGATAGTGAATGGTGTGTGACTTTTTTTCTGTGGCTTTTATAACCTAAGTGTGTTGCCTAAGATGTAGCACGTATCCATTTGACTGTTGTGGATGTTAATTCCAGCTTCCCCAGCCCTGTTTGCGTGTAATAATGAAGGTGTTGTTCCTCTCCCATAGACTTTAATGGTCATTGGCGATAATCTATTATCGACTATCGGAAATCGTCTTGATAATTGCCGATATCGTAATCGCTCATCACTAGTTATGAACATGTCATGTATAAATCAAGGTCCTCAGAATAATTTCCTCTGGTGGACCCAATAACTTTGGTCAAACACTGCATACCAAAGTTTATTTATGGCATTTTTAGGCTGATTTTAGGCAGGGATTACTGAAAACATTACAAAGAAAGAAAAAGGATTGTGTTGTCTGTTTTCTCTGTTCAAATGTATACACATGTATAAAAAGTGACGCCGCCTTGACAGTCGTACTTCTCAGTAAGTTAGTGTAACATTCGTCAGTATGTATGAAAGTGTCCCACAGCACTTTATAAATGTGTCCCGCTGTGAACCACATTTATGCCTAAAAAAATTGGTGAAAAAGTGTCTGTGGTAAAAATATGTCTCACCCTTGCCACTATGAAATTGGTATAGATTAGTTTGACACCTTTGCCCCACATTGTGTTGAGCCACATTCATAAATGTGTCTACACTTATGAAGGTGATGCGACACGTCCCCTTAGAATTGGTGCAGGCAAGTGCACACTTTCGTTTTTGGCACACAGTATTTCATACATAGGCTAGACAGGGGCTACGACAGGTTTTTGGTGGACATTACACCAAAAAACTGTCGTAGCCCCGTTCATACATGTCACCCACAGCGTCTGCATATAACAGTCATAATAGTTAATGTGAGAGGGTTAAAAAGTATAGTATAAAAATATATATGAAATAATCATTTCACCAAATGGTCTTTTCTCATTTCTGAGGAACAAACCATAAAAAATAAAGATTAAAATTTCATTTTAATAAAGAATTTGCATAATAACTCCCTAAAAAGACCACCTCTCACCAGTCATTGTGTTTATACTGGCCCTAATCCAATTACCCCAAAATAGATTTATCATATATAAAAATTAAATTTTAGCAATTAAAAATAAAAATAGTAAGTATATTTTTAGGGTTACATAATTGTATACACTGACATGGTTTGATGACGGGTGCTTGGTGTGGATCCTCTGGGCCACCGCGAACGTAGAAGGTGGTATAGAGGACCACGCCAGGGAGCAGATTCTAAGGGGCCCTTGGTCTTCACCAGAACCCACAGCAAGGCCAGAACGGACTTAATTGTGTGGAAACCCCAGGTTGCTACCCCTGATGTGGCTACTCGCGGTGGCAACCGAAGTGCAGGTGACAAAGTACACATAGGTATGACAGCAGAATACAGCAGAACAGATTTACAGGAACAGCAACCTGGACACAGCGGGGTTAACTGAAGACTAGAAGCTGGTCCCAGGCAGATAGCTGACAAGCAAGACAACAGGATACAGCAGAATAAACAGGTGTCAGATGACAGCAGACTGCAGGAATCCAGGTACAGACAGGCAAGACAGCAAGAACAGCAGGGTTAAAAATACAGAGGAACAGACAGACATACAGACATAACAACAGGTAACACCAGGAAACAGTGGTAAGACGCTCAGGTGAACAATTATGAACTGACCAGGAACAGAGGCAGGAAGTTCCTTATATGACAAGAGGTCATAACTCATTGACATGAAATTGGGAAACTGTCCCTTTAAATCCAGACCAGCCAACGCGCACACTCCCTAGGGAGCATATGCAGAGACAGGCAGGAACAGGAGGCAGAAGCAGGGGCAAGTAATTACACAACAAACACGGGATGTGGCAGGGACTGGGACAAACACAGAAGGGGCACGGCCATGTCCGCAGTCCACAACGCGTACCGCAGCATGGGCCGTGACAATAATATAATTACCATAAAAATTTGCTAGAAAATAAAAAAAAATATCTTTTAAAATACATAGGCCAATAAAAAAAAGTTATAGCCCTTGCACTAACACATACTTAAAATAGTTAAAAAGTACCTGGTTCAAAAGGCGCAAGACAGGATGGTCCCGAACCATTCTATAGAACACCTACTGTGTTATCCCAAGTGCAGGGTCTAAGGGATCAATATATGATCAAATTCAAAAAGTAGATTTCCTATTTATTGCACTATTTCTTCAAGGCAGTACCAGGATAAAGGAATTTTGGTCCCCTAGGCACATAAGGAAAATTGCACCCCTCCTAAACCTAGTTTGAAATTATTTAAAAAGGACACACATTAGTTTTATTAGAGTTTTTTTATCAGCTGGTTTAAAAGGGTTAAAAGAAAAAACATAAACAAAAACTTGAAAAAAAAAGAAGTAAAATACCTAATCTGTCAAGCCCACAGCATTCCAGCATTGTGGCTGCTTCCATTGCTCTTCAGTCACATGACAGCCAATCAGTGGAGAACACCAGAAGCAGTCGCGGGGCTGAAGTAGAGCAGACTTCACAGGTGAGTTAATTTGTTTTTTTTTTTTGTTCTTTAAGTCTTCCCATCCAGCAATCTGTTTCCAAACTATGGGCAACCCTTTTACGGTAAAAGACTAATGGTCTATATAACTGAACACGTTAACAAACACATTTCAAATCAAGCACCTGTTATACAGTGGTTTTCACAAAGATCAAATAATCATGGCTCATATTATGCACCAGCTGTAAAGAATAAAAATTGTAGCCATGGTAGATGCTGATGCCAGGATTCTTTACTGCTATAACATATTCCCAGGATCCCATCAGGAGACTTGGAACATATGGACTAAGCAGAACAATGCTTTCCACAGGCCAATTAAAACAAATATAGGGCAAAAATGTATGTCATCACGACTAGTTATACAATGGTGCTTGAAAGTTTGCAAACCTTTCAGAATTTTCTAAATTTCTTCATAAAAATTACCTGAAACTACATTATATTTTCACACAGGTCCTAGGATTAGATAAAGAGACTTGTTAACTTATTTTTTGATGAAAGTGATAAAATATCACATATCTGTTAGTTGCAAAAATACATTATGTAAATCTTTAGAATTAGCAGATAATTTGAAAGTGAAATTAGAGTGAAGTTTTTCTTAATCAATAAGATGAGTCAATAAGTGTGTAAGGAGGTGGAAATATGTATTTCTTTTTGTTAGTGTATATAAATGTATATATGTAACTCTGGCATAGGAAGGAGTTAATATGCCTAAGTATAGAAATGTATGTAGGAGTGCTTAGTCATTTGGTTATTTTGGAAGGGTTAATAGCCTTTCAGTGTAGGAAGAAGGGAGAAGACAATGCTGCCGTGCAAGCAGCTAGTCAGAGGGCTGACAGAGGAGAGGATAAGATACACAGTTAAATAATAATAATTATAATAATAATAATAAATTAAAGCCTGCCAGCTCTGCATTTAGTTCAATTCTGAGTTCTGAGTGTTGTATGATGCAGAAAAAAGGGGAACCCTAACTATCTTTTGATTATAGGTAGGGCAGGCTGGGGTGGACACCCCAGTCACTGATATTCTAATAAGCAGAAGTTTTCCAGAAGCGGATACCAGTGACAGGCAGAAGCAGTGGGGGATTGGAACACAGAGTTACAGGTGGGCAGCATGGTTGAGAACTGTCCTTTCAGTGTGGAACTCAGAGAAAGGAAACTCAGTCAGTTGGCCCTGGGTAGCATTCCAAGGGGTCTTAAGAGGAGCCCTTAGACACGACTGCTATCCCAAAATAGAAGACAGGTAGAGAGGCTACTGAGGAGATCGGGATCAAGAGTGAGGTTGAGAGAGAGTGTCGATCAGAAAAAATTCTATTGTATTAGAGATAAGTACCAATGCTATATGTCATGCCCAGGAGAAATGTAACATTCACCAGTACCATAAGTGAAAGTCTGAAGTTACCCCAGAGCTGCTCTAGTTTGTCAATTATTCAATCGCTGGTGCACCACAAGACTACTACCACCATCTCTACTACTCCACTCATCATCCGTAATATACACCATCTATCACCTGCATCTTTGCAAGCGTGCAACCTGTACATGAATGCAAAACCTGTTTTATTTTACCAAGGCATCCCACTCTGCAGTGTAAATTAATAGTGCAACAAGAAGGCACTTAATGTGACATGCGGAATCAGCAATGGGAACAGGCTTTTGACAGAGAAAAGAAGCTCTTTTTGTTACCAGCAACTATGGCAACTGGATGTCAAATAATGGCTTCCAGAACTGTCATGTACAGAAGCCTGCTTGACTCTGCCTATTCAAAGGGTCTAACAGGATTTGTTTCACAGGTATAATACATAGGAATACACTAACATATTACTATGTATTATAACATAACAGCGATCACATACAGTGAAGGAAATACTTATTTGATCCCTTGCAGATTTTGTAAGCTTGCCCACTGACAGACCTGAACAGTCTATAATTAAGGGTAGGTTAGCTTTACCATTGAGAGATCGAATATCCAGAATAAAATCCAGAAATCACATTGTATAAATAATATAAATTTATTCGCATTTTGCAGTGGGAAATAAGTTTTTGATCCCCTACCAGCCAATAAGAGTTCTGGCTCCTACAGACCAGTTAGATGCTCCTAATCAATTCATCACCTGCATTAAAGACAGCTGTCTTAAGTAGTCACCTTTATAAAAGACTCCTGTCCACAGAATCAATTAGTCAGACTCTAACCTCTACAACATGGGCAAGGACAAAGAGCTTTCTACCCTTAAAATTATAGACTGGTCATGTCTTTGTCAGTGGGCAAACTAACACAAACAGCAAGGGATCAAATAATTATTTCCTTCAATGTAGTCTGTCCCATATAGGAATAAAAAAAATGGTGCCTAAATATTTTTTTTTTTCTTTCAAAACGGAGGCCAAAACTGAGGTCTGGGTATGAGTCAGGTAGGACACTAAGCCCACATATGGATACTTTCCAGAAGCAGAGAATCGGAGAAATAAATATTCAGTTGTGTTTTTCTGTTAACATATACTGTTCTTGAAGTAAATGGATTAATATTAAAAAATCAGCAACAAAAATATATATATTTGTAAAATTTCACGTTCACTTTGCTAAATCCTGTGAAACACTGGAATGGGTTAACAAATTTCCTGCTTTAAATACCTTAAGGAATGCAGTTTTTAAAATTGGGTAATTTATAGTGGTGTACAATATACGAGTACCTCAAAGGTACTTAAAGTAACTTAAAGAACTCCTTTTTAATGAAAAGGGCATTTAACAAATGATGCCAACAGAACATAGTTATATCATTAATATTAACTATTAACAATTTTATGTGGCATGACTATTTCTCTTACAAACAGAAAATTTCACATTCTACAAATTGCTAATTTTTGCACATTTTCAGTATTTTTCACAAATAAATGGGGCTGCGTCCTTTAGGCCAAAATAGGTAGTGTCCTTAAGGGGTTGAAGAGAAGGGATCTATCAAGGTCTACTCTTCACAACACATCTTTGTGGAAGTATATCAAAACATGAACAAAGGAAATTTTTGAGGTCTTCAAAAGAAGATTTGTTGATGCTTATCAAGCACATAGTAGATGTCACGAGTTGTGCCATGGCCGCCACACTGGGGAGCAGGCATGCTCACCCCCTCCTGCCCTGGAGCACTGTACTCAACTCTCCTCACTCCTGCTCCACTGCGATCCTCTGCTGTGTACCGGTGCGTGCATATCTGCTCCCTATGAAATTTAAAGAGCCAGTGCACTGGTGATTGGATAATCGCCGAGCGCTGAACCTATTTCTTGTTTCTCTTTCATGTACGCCTTGCCAGTCCGTTGATGTTGTTTTTTTAGTGTTACTGGTAATTCATGCTGATTCCATGTACCTGACCTTCTGCCTGTTACTGTTGACTATGTTGCCTGACCTGACCTCTTGTCTCTCAATTTGGTACCACGCTTCACTCCAGCCCCCACCACAAGCAAGTTGCGACAGGTGTAGAGACCTGGGGGTCTCCCGCCACACAAATCCAACCGGCCTTGTGGTGGGCTCTGACATTAAAAATGTAAATCTCTAGGTATTATAGGGTTTGGAGGGAATGGTTGGAGTTTTGTGGATCTCCAGAATATGTGGATTTTAGGTGAGGCAGATTTGGTAGGTAGCAACATAGGGGGACCACTGGATCTGAACCGATTCGAACACCTGAGAACTTAGGGACCTCTCTAGCCGTGATAACCTATGGTCGGTTCTCTTCCTCCTCCACCATATAAGATTGTACTTGATTGCATAAGTCTTGTTTTCTGCGATGTATCCTCATGGCCGACAGTTGTTTTGTGCGATTTGAAAATAGTTAGATTTTCTTGTTATTAATGTATGGTTCATACTTGTGAAGACACAAGTCTGCGCCGAACATTGAGCTCTGCAGTTACGTGCCTTTTCAGCACTGAATCATTTCGATGATCCAATGTGTTGCAATTTATGTACAATTTATATTTACAGAATGAGATGGTCCTCATTAGAAATATGAAGATAAGCACTGCCTGAGAGACAACAACATGATGCACATTTGTTTGTCCTGTATTAAAAGTGGTACTTGATGTCTTTCAATAAAGCTTTGAATTTGAAAAAAAAAATTAAATCTAAGAAAGAAGAGTGCAAAAATTAGCTACTTAACATTACTGTTTTTTCAAATCTTTATTAAGCTGCTGTTTTTGTGGTAAGTTAGATCTTATGCCGAGTTTTTGGCTATAAAAGGTTATACAACCACTGTTAAAAAGTTTGGACTCTACCATTTCACAGTCAGACAAACTTTGTACAAATGGAGAAAATTCAAGAACATTATTACCCATTTCAGGAGTCTAATAAATATCACTGGAAAAATTCAATGGAAAATTCTAATATCTGACCTTGAACTGATGTATGGTGCCAGCAACTGCTGTCTCCCCAGGGAAAAACACAATTCTGTCATCGTTTTTTTTTTTTTTTTGAAAGTTTCTTTTTTATGGATTTTACTGTATAGTATAAATGACATATTATTTCTATTATTTTCTGACACTAATAACCTTTTTTTTTTGTTTATTGACCCGTGTCAAAGCTTGTTTTTTTGTGGACTGAATTGTGGATTTTACTGGTACCATTTTTAGATATCCAATTTTGAGGAATGCAAAATGTCATCTGTAGTGTTGAGCGATTACGTTGGCTATCGACATCGATCGATAGTCGATAGTCGGCCACCATCGATAAGGTTTTCGATAGTCGATAGTCGATCATCTCGATGACCATTAAAGTCTATGGGAGAGCAACAACCCCTTCATTCTTACACCAAACAGGTGGAGAAGCTGGAATTAACAGCCACAACAGTCAAATGGATACCTGCTACATCTTAGGACAAACTTAGGCTATAAAAGCCACAAAAAAAAAGGGTCAACACCCTTCACTATCCCTGTTTTGAAACCACAGCATGACCCTTAATCCTGCATCACCCACAAATTAAAAAGTGCCAGAAGGCAGTATGAAAATGAAACATCATTTTACTTGAACTGGACATTGAATACCCCTGTCCTGGAACGCAGCATGAGCCCCAAACCTGCATGACCCCCACATTTAAAAGTGCCGGAAAAAGGAGTCTTTCAACCACCATTTTAGTTTCACTGGACATTGACTATACCTGCCCTGGGCCACAGCATGAGCCCCAAACCTGCATGACCCCCACATTTAAAAAGTGCCGGAAAAAGGAGACGGTCAACCCCCTTTTTAGTTTCACTGGACATTGACTATACCTGTCCTGGACCACAGCATGACCCAGGGCCGGAGTTACAGTGGGTGCAGTTAGAGCCCAGGCTGGCGTCCGTCAATCTTTTAAACACGCAGGTTAAAAATCCCCTGTGACGCAGCAACGAAAATGTCGTGCTGAAGCGAGTGGGGAAGCGGAAGTGTGACAACTCCAGCCTTCCTCAGTACACGTCAATACCTGGGTTTACGTTTGCCCCTCCGTATGAGTGTGGACCAATTGAGCTTCACTTGGAATTACTGGTGGTTAACGCTCCTGTTACACCAGGTGCCCTTTATCTTGGCATTCTTTTTCTCCTTTTCCTCAACGTGCTGGAGGAAAATGGTCTCTGTACTTTGTTCTCTGTCCGTGCTCCATTACTCCATGTCCTCTGAAAAAACCTACATCTGGTCAAGTTTTCCTGTACCTCCTTGTACAATTCAGAGGAATTTTTAACAGCTATTTTTGTACATGCAAGTTTTTTAGTACTTTAATTCTAGAAAACACATTTTTAAAATCGGATGGATCCCACCATGTCTTTTTTTTCTCTTTTTTAATGGTATTAAATGGTTGTCTCAATAAAGGGATTGATAGCTATGTTAAAGATCTTGCAAAAAACAAGTCATTTTGCAATATGTGCCCATTAACAGTGTCCTACCTATTCCTGTTTTCTGACAGCACCATCACCCTTGAGCCACTCTTGACCATTGTGAAGAACAAATGTCTGTTAGAAACAATTTTTTTTTAGAATAGGACCTGTAGTATAGCTGCATGTCACAGAAAAATGCCTCCAAAAATTCAAAGCATGACCCTTGAGCCATTTGGACAATTGTGAAGAACAAATGTCTGTTAGAAAAAAACTTTTTTTTAGAATAGGACCTGTAAGTATAGCTGCATGTCACAGCAAAATGCCCCAAAAAATTAAAACATGACCCATGAGCCACTTTTGACAATTGTGAAGAACAAATTGTCTATTAGAAACCCAAAAATTTTTAGTATAGGACCTGTAGTATTGCTGCATTTCAAAGCAGCATGACCCAAAAAATTATAAAAATGACTTCTAAAGCCACTGTTAAAAATTGTGAAGAGAAATGCCACTTAGAAGCCACATTTCTGTTCCAAAGGACCATAAATTATTGCTGTATCTCAAAGCAACATGACCCCAAAAAATTTATAAATATGACTTCTCAGCCACTGTTAAAAAGTGTGAAGGAGAAATGCCACTTAGAAGCCACATTTCTGTTCCAAAGGACCATGATTATTGTATATCTCACAGAAAACATGACCCCAAAAAATTATAAATATGACTTCTTAGCCACTGTTAAAAATTGTGAGGCAACATGCCCCCAAAACCATTGACAATGTGAAAAATTCTAAAAATGAAGTGAGGAAATGGATATGGTTGTGTCATGAAACCGTGGTGCCCTTTTAGTCTCCTCACAGCAAAACCAGCAAAATGAACTGTTGGGAATTGAGAAAAAAAAATTGTAGTAAGAAATGATCTTTTTAAAAATAAGTTTTTCAAGGGGACCATTTCTGTTTGAAGAGGAAATGTGAAGTAGACCAGAAAACTAATCGGTGACCTCGGCAATTGGGCCACAACATCATAAAGAGATCCATGCCTGATTCATCTTGATGAAAGTCAAACGATCCACATTATCTGTGGAAAGTCGGTTTGCGTTTGTCTGTAATGACTCCTCCAGCTGTGCTGAAGGTTCCGCTCAGTTTATGACGCTGGCTGCTGGGCAGGAAAACACCTCTATGGCGTGGCGAGCGAGCTCGGGCCATTCGTCCATTTTGGATACCCAGAAGTCTATTGGGTCCGGAACACATCCAAAGACATCGGTGTTGAGACGCAGATAGTCGTGGACATGATCTTAAGCTGGTCTCTGTGTGTTGGATGTGTGCCCTGCATTGCATGGGTTGTTGAGGTGGGATATAAAGATGGCCAGAGGTCACCCATTAGGCTTCTGACACCTTGCCTGCTGCTGCTGCCGTTTACGGTGCTTGGCACTCTACTGCTGTCACGTCGTTGATGTTGTTCCCACCATGACATTTGAGGAACGTGAAGCAGACGAAAACAGATGTTCCAGTTGATCAATCAGCAAGGTCTCCATTTCCTGCATTTTACTCTCTATTTGGGTGGGTGGAAGGAAAGTGCTGAGTTTTTTTTTGTACGGGGAACCAGGGGGGTGGCCACCCGGGTAACTGTTGTTCATTTTGAGGGCCTTAATGCGAGGATCATGTTGGAGGAAAGGATGAGCATCCAAGCACTCATGTGAGAGATTGAGCCTTGAGTTCCCAAGCCTCGGGGTTGAGGGGCACTAGCAAAATCTCTTCCTCATCTCCCTTCAAATTCCCCACCAACCACTTTCAAAGGCAGGGACGTCGGTGCTTAGGAAAACCTCCTCCTCCGCTTACTCAGGCACAGCGTCAACACAGCCCTGACATGCCTCAGATGATGCACCCTGAGAACTGAGGTGCCGCCTTTGAACTACTCGGGCCCCTGAACCACTGCCTAATGAAGACCGATAAAATTGAGAAACTGTCGGGCCTTGTGGATTTGACGGAGAGAAAGGCTCCGTGTCTGCATCTGTGTCCGTCTCCTCCTAGTCACTGGTGGGACCTGAGGTTTCAGAGTGTCCAACGATCGTTCCAGAACAAAGATCACCACAATGCTCTGCTGACAAGGGCATCGTCCGCACTGACCATTTTGGGGGCTACTACAAAACTGGAAAGGATGGTGCAGAGCTCTTTCACCTGCCTCCATCTCGGTGGCTCAACACCCCGAGGGCCGCCCCGCTCCTTGTCAGGCATGTGTCACTTCGTACTGCGTAAGGGCTTTGGGTGCTGCTCCCACAATCGCTGGAGCATGTGGAGGGTGGAATTCCAAAGCGTGTTGCCACATAAAACCAATGAGACGATTGACGGGGAGGCCGAGCTGACGCTGCAACGCAGCCCAGGCGGGATGAAGCGGGGTGCGAACGGCGGAAGTGCGAATCAGCCCTCGAGCCTTCTTCAGCAGGCAGTCCAGACCCGGGTAGCTCTTTAGAAATTTCTGGACGACAAGGTTCATGACATGTGCCAGGCAAGGGATGTGCTCCAGCCTACCGATCTTAAGGGCGCCAGCAGATTTCGCCCGTTATGCACACCACCTTGCCTGGCACAAGGTTCTTGGCACCCAGCCGCGCTCGGTCTCGTTGCGGAGAAACGTCCACAGCTCTGACCTGTATGTGGGCGGTCTCCAAGGCAGATTAATTTCAACACGGCCTGGTGTCTCTGGGCACGTGATGCCACCAGAGGACCTTGGGGGGAAAGAGCCCTGCACCATCCCTGCAGTTTTGAAGAGCGTGCGCCGAGCCTGAGAGCCACTTGTCCCCCCAGAGACATCCACCCAGCTCACCCCGGGGAGCTGTCAAAAGAGATTTTAGCGGCCTTGGCCGTGCTTACTAGTCCATGTGTCGGTGGTGTGAGATTGGACTTTTCTGGACACAGATGCAGACAACGCGCTTGAAATTTTAGATGACACGTGGCTGGCCAGGGCCAGGACGGCTTTTTCTGGCAAAGAAATGCCTGCTTCGGCATCTGGTTATTTGGGGGCAGGCGAGGCCCATGACGTGTCGTAACCATACTGAGACCAACAGACGGAAAGCCAACATTTCCAAGGCCAAAAGCCTGGCAATGCCGACATTCAGGCTTTTGGGTTTGGGATGGTTTGGGTTAAAGTGTTTTTCTGCTCCCAAACCTGGAAGACAGAAGGTGGCTGCTAGACTGGCCGCTGTACGGCGTGGGAGGTCATCAAACTGGGGAAGGAGGGAAAGGGGTAGGGATGGGTCTCTGGTGGTGTGGTGGTACTCCGGCGACGGGGAGGCTGAAGCGGGGCTGATCCCTGATCATGACTCTGTGAGACTGGGCAGTGAGGAACGCTTGGTGGTGGCGGAGGAGGAGGAGGCGGGAGGGCAGAGGGTGTGACAGTGGTTAGAGGCCCGGCGTCGGTCTGGCCCTTTTTTGGCCAAGTGTTTTCCCCCCATTTCAACTCATTCATTCGCTGATGTGACTAGACTTTTTGGTGGTGGTTAAACCACTTACGGTTCTTGCCTCTACTTATGCGTTTATGGCCCAAAGGCGGCATATGACATCGCTAGGTGAATCAGAGGCTTGCTTAAAGAAGGCCCAGGCTTGAGGGTCCTGGACCCTTTTTGGCGGCGATAAGCGAGGAGCGGGGTTTGCGCTGACTGTGGTGGCGGAATCATATCAGCGGACTTCTGCGACCGCCCTCTCCCTTTTTTGTGGCGGGACCCGTATTGAAAACTACCCCATCGTCTTCCTCCTCGTCCACTGATATGCGCTCACAAGCAAATTATGCGGAAATGACCAGGATGTATCCGCAATGTCGTCATTCATCATCATCATCAACAAGGTGACTTGGTCGTCCTGACTTTCTGCATCCAGAAGCTGCGGGCTACAAGCAGAGGCAACTGCACGGCGTTGCCGACCGCCCGGGATTTTTGCCGATTGACCGGCTTCCTTCACCTCCTCTGATGGCATCAGTAACTGGGCGTCAGAGCAGACTAAATCATCCTCTTGATCTTTTATCATGCCTTCTGACCCCAACCGCATTTTGTCATCAAAGAGGTCTTCAGACAATGGATTATCCACAGTGGTGGGGGACACGAGTTGACATTTGGGCTGCTTCTGTTGGACGGATGTGATGATGCTGATGATGACATTTGTGGCCCCTGACTGGGAGGACGAGGAGGTAAGGCTGTTATATGCAGGTTGCATTAACCACTGAAGGACAGATTGGTGACGATGTTCGTTACTTAGATTCACAGGGCCCTGACCCAGCGAAGACAGGCCTGACGGTCCTGCAACTGACGATTCGCTGGCATGCGTGTTGTCGCCAGGGACTGGAAGGAGCACCCTTTCTCTCGTACCTCTACCTCCATGTCCTACCCCCCTTTTTTGCTCGCTTACCACCCGCCTTTCGTCCATGTTTAGAAATATAAAATTTGAGAAGGATGGAATAGTTTTGGAAAGGCTCTTATTAAAAGACGGCAAATCACAGCTATTCTCAAATCCCTCTAATCAAAACAAAATTGCTGGATTCAAATTTAACTGCAAAGTAGATCTATCAACAAAGCTTGACTGACCAAATGTGAAAAAAAACACCTTTTTGAAATGTATACGGATATTAAAAGGTATTTTTGGCACCTTTCAATTCACCTGTGGTGACTACAAAATTGCTGTTTTAAGATTTACGTGGATACTGCGTCAATGAACAAAGCTGGGTGCGCAAAAGTCAAAAAACACGTATCTGTTATGTTTTTCGTTTTAATACCCCGGTATTTTTTGCCCCCTTTCAATTCACCTGTGGGACATAGAATTGCTGTTTTAAAATTTACGTGAATGCCCGAGGTCAATGAAACAAAGCTGGGTGACAAAAGTCCAAAAAACATGTATCTGTTATTTTTTTCGTATAATACACGGTATTTTTTGGACCTTTAAATTTACCTGTGGTGACTATAGAATTGCTGTTTTAAGATTTACTTGGATGCTGCTTCAATGAAAAAGCTGGGTGCGCAAAAGTCAAAAAACACGTATCTGTTATGTTTTCGTATAATACACGGTATTTTTTGCACCTTTCAATTCACCTGTGGTGACTATAGAATTGCTGTTTTAAAAATTTACGTGGATGTGCGTTTAATGAACAAAGCTGGGTGCGCAAAAGTCAAAAAACAAGTATCTGTTATGTTTTCGTATAATACACGGTATTTTTTGCACCTTTCAATTCACCTGTGGTGACTATAGAATTGCTGTTTTTAAGATTTACGTGGATGCTGCGTCAATGAACAAATCTGGTGCGCAAAAGTCAAAAAACCGTATCTGTTATGTTTTCGTTTTTGATCACGGTATTTTTGGCAACAAACAACCTGTGCTGACTACAAGATTGCTGGATTGTAATTTAACTGCAAGGTGGATATTCAACACAGGTGGAATTTGGGTTAAAATTGAAAATGAACACCTATCTGAAATGTATATGATAATAAAAGTGGAGTTTTGCATCTAACAAATAGACATGCAGTTGCTAGAAATGATGAGTATACAATAAAAGTTCAGTCTGCCCAAAATCCAGGAAATATTTCAATAGCAAACTGTTAATAATAAAGATATTGCAGTGCAATGTCTACAATAAGTCTTGGTGAACTTTATCCAGTGATCTTTATAGATAGAGCTTGTCTGTGTTTTCCCCCGCCGGGCACCCCCCCACCCCCCCGCCCTGACTTTACAGCGGTAGATGCTGCTTTTAAAATTCTCTAGCTAACTACATAAAATCTTCAAATCTCTAATCTAACTAAATTTGGAAGGAAACCACAGCTAATAGTAGAGGTTTCTCTGTGCAGAAAAAGACTAATTTCGCTGAGTGTTTGGCCACAGGCAGAGCGCACGTCCTATTCCCATGAGACGCTGAGGACACTAAGGCTGAACAGGAAGGGCTGTTCTTTGTTAAAAACGAGGTCATTTGTGATTTTTCCAGCAATCGCAACCATACACATCCCAGTCATGACGTCGCACACACATCTCACCCTGCTCTATTCTGTAATTGATTTGCTGGCCGCCAAAATGGGCAAGGAAGCGCCGATAATGGAGCCATCTTACTAGATGATGCACAGATTTTAACCTTAATTATCGCATGATCTGAAAATATCGATCACCATAAAAACCTTGCCGATTTCAACTTTGGTGATAAAAACCGCTCAACACTAGTCATCTGTGGGCTATCCATAACCTTTAGGCAGTGGGTTGAAAAGCCTAATACCCATCGAACAGTTACTCATTTTTAAACATTAAAGCCACAAACTTAAATGTATATTATTGATATTTTAGAGCAATCCAAAGCAGCAAGTATTTGTGAAGTGTAAAGAGAATGATACATGCTTCTCCTAATTTTTGCGCATTAAAAAACTGGAAAGTTTGGTGTGCATATATATTCAGCTCCCTGAGTCAATACTTTATAGGACCACCTTTAGCTAAAGTGACAGCTACAAGTCTGTTGGGGGATGTCTTTACCAGCTTTGCACATCAAGAGGCTGGAATTTTTGTCCATTCTTCTTGCAGAATAGCTCGAGCTTATTTAGATTGGTTGACGAATGTTTGTAAACAGCAATTTTCAATTCATGCCCCAAATTCTCAATTGGATTTAGGTCTGACTTTGGGCCATTTGGACTTCGATGTAAACTATTCTATGGTAGCTTTGGCTGTATGTTTAGGGTCATTGTCCTGCTGGAAGATGAACCTATGCCCCAGTATCAAGTCTTTTGCAGCCTTTAACAGGTTATCCTCCAGGAATGCACTGTATTTATTTCCATACATCTTCCCATCAACTCTAACCAGCTTCTTAGTCACTGTTGAAGCAAAGCATCCGCCTTGCATGATGCTGCCACCACAATGCTTCATGGTGGGGAAGGTGTTTTCAGGGTAATATGCAGTGTTGGCATTCTACCACACATAGCATTTGGGTCAAAAATTTAAATCTTGATCTCATCTGACCAGAGTACCTTCTTCCACATGCTTGTTGTGTCCACTACATAGCTTTTTGCCAACTGCATATGGGACTTCTTGTGGCTTGGTTTAAAAACATGACTTTCTTCTTGCCACCTTTTCATAAAGACCATATTTGGGTAGTACACGACTAACAGTTGTTCTGTGGACAGATTCTCCCACCTGAGCTGTGGATCCCTGTAATTCCTCCAGTTTGACCCTAGGCTTCCTATCTGATTCTTTAATTAGTGCTCTCCTTGTCTGGGCTGTCAGTTTAGGTGGACAGTCATCTCTTGGTAGGTTAGTAGTTGTGCTGTACTCCTTCTATTTATGTTTGATGAATTGAGCAGTGCTCCGTGAGGTGGCCAGAGCTTTGGTTATTTTCTTTTTAACCTACACATGAAAAACTCTTTGCCACAACTTTATCATTGAGCTGTCTTGTGTGTTACTTGGTTTTTGTGATGCTGTTTGTTCACTAATGTTCTCTAACAAACCTCCAAGGTCTTCACAAAACAACTGTAGTTACATTGAGAATAAATTACATACAGATGCACTCTATTTACTAATTAGATGACTTTTAAAAGCAATTGGGCACACTGGATTTTATTTAAATGTATTAGAGTACAGGGGGCTGAATACTTATGAACACGACTGTTTTTTAATTTCCAAAATTAGGAAAAGCACATATAATTTTTTTTCCATTTTTCAAACACTTTCTACTTTGTGTTGCTCCATCACATAAAACATCAAGAGAATACGTTTAAGTTTGTGGTTGTAACGTTTAAAAATTAGAAAAAGTTCAATGGGTATAAATACTTTTTCAACCCACTGGACTTTGTTACACTAGTGCACTAGATTGTACTGAATTGGTATCATGGCTAATCATAACTTAATAAGCAAAATACAGAAAAAGTTAAGGGTGGCTATGTATACAGATGTAGCAGAACTAAACATAACAGACATTGCTGTGTGATATAACACCACATAATGGTATCTTACTTTTTTAAATGCTTCTCAATGGCCTTTGTTTACAGATCAGAGCAGATAATACAAAAAGCCGTGATATCACGGTCAAGCTGTACGCTGCTACATCTGTAATTATCAAGGATGATCAATGAATAAGGGATTATTTAAGCAAAAGAGTATTAAAATGGGAGTAAAAAATTCTGTATATTCACTTTCATGATAAAGCATCCTTTCATAGATGGAAATAATATTATTTTACAGCGCTGAAGAAGACTAATACCTTGTCTGACCTGTTAGTCTTTTTTGCTTCAATGAAATCATATAAAGTTTTGAAGGAGAAATGACCCATGATCAGTTTTTAAATTACTTCTATGAAAATGGACAGCTATTTAGAGGTAATGAGCAAGCAGCACACAAAGCAAAAGCAATTTCAGCTCTAATTTCACCCTTTCTTATCCATTATAGCAAAATAAATTTTGCCTGATTTGTTGGCAAGGAATTTATCTGTTCTGTCAGCAGGTGCCGTGAATAAGAGGTTAAGTAGAACCTTGTAATCTCTCTACTTGACATTATATCCCATATGGAATCCAGTGTTATACTGTGTTATATAAGTTTACATTTTTTGCTTTATATATATCTGAGTTTCATTCTTCAAATCATACAAGAACATTGGCTCTGTACTGACTTATTATGCAAGCAGTAAGGAGAAAGGGAAAGAGTACATTAAGGTCTCGGCACTAACTGCTGAAATTGTCCTCTTTGGCAGATGCAATGTACAGAAAGTGTTTCTTACACCAAACTATGGTTGTGACAATGTTTTTCTTACTCCTTTATAGAGAAGTTTTAAAGTTGTGTGATGTTTGAGGTATTTCTTGCATGCACATTTAGTGTTAGAAGCTGGCATCTGCTCTGCTAACTGTGACGGTCCCGGACGTAGAAGTGGATTCACTGGACCACCGCAAGCGATGGTGTAAGCAACGCCAGGGAGCGGAGTCTAAGTAGGTCCCGGTTTTCACCAGAGCCCGCCGCAAAGCGGGATGGACTTGCTGCGGCGGGAGTCTACCAGGTTGCTACCCCTGACGCGACTTGCTTGTGATGGCAGCCGAGATATAGCGTGGTACAGAATCGTAAGGCAGGCTCGTAGTCAGGGACAGGCAGAAGGTCAGGACAGGTGGCAATGGTTCATGGTCATGGACAGGCAGGAAAGTCTGGGCAGGCAGCAGAGGTTCGTGGTCAGGAGACGGAGGCAAACGGTATGGTACACGGAATACAGAACAAGACAACAGGGTACGCTTTCTCTAGGCAAAGGCACTAAAGATCCAGCAGGGAGTGGTCCCAGGTAATATAGAGGCAGCACCCGGCAATTAGCCAATTACCGGCGCGCTGGCCCTTTAAATTTCACAGAGCCGGCGCGCGCACGCCCTAAAGCACGATGACGCGTGCGCCAGGCAGCAGGAGGCTGCTGAGAGACTGGAGTGCACCCGGGCAGCGACGGCACTCGTTCTGGTAGCGGGGGCACCGACAGGGCTGCGACGGCACCTGCAGCCCGAGTCATGGGCTGCGGCGCCGTTCGCAACACTAACCAACTGAAAAATAATTTATAAACTCCTTGAAGTTTCCTACAGCAGTGACATAGCGGTCTTATGTGCGAACACTAGCTGCCCAAAGATTGCCTTCCATTATGTCTAAATCATCTGGCTCAGAGCATTGTATTCACCAGTCTTGACCAAACAGTAGTTCCTGACCTTCTTGTTAACATTTTCTCTGATTATCTGTAAAGCCAAGACATAAAATAAGTACTCTTTCCACTGAACTGTCTCATTTGGGCATGATTGAACCTGATTACAAACTGTTGTATAGGTTGGAAATGAGTAGGATTTTGTGCACTGTGCAACAGATTTGCACCTTACAGACTGAAATAATCAAATTGTTTTGCCAGCTGTTTTCTCAGGGTAAATGTTTATTTTTCATAATGATTGTGTTCCAGTCCTCTTTGTATCCAGTCACTTGTTACTTTCAGATTACTATGTTGAAATTCTTCTTATTCAGCAGTTGGTAGCATCATTGGCTCTGGGGTTGGCTCTGACAACTGGATGAACATAAATCTGTATAGCAATATTTTCTACATGTATTAACATTGAAGTTACATGTTTCCACTACCTCTACAGCTTCAACCATCATACCAGTTGACTGCTCCACATCATGTTGAGTATTTATCTCCACTTGCCATTTGTGCAACCTTGATGGTCCCAAATGGGCAGTATCTAGAATCTAGGTAGTGGACAATGGTTATTGTTGGGTGAATCGATTCTAACGAAGTGGAATTCGTTTAGAATTTCAGGAAAAATCCGATTCTGCACAAAGCCGAATTTCCTGGCGATTCGTGGTATAGAATCTAAAATGACCGCGAGCACATGGCGTGACATGGGACAAAGAACTATGGGAGGAAGAAAGGAATGCCCTCAATGCCATGTGCATACAGGCAGCCAATCAGCACCCAACCAGCTTCTGTGATGTCACAGCCTTAGGGCAGCCATGTTAAATTCATCTACCTGTCACTGTGTCTCGTATGCACTAGATTGCACTCTGTGCAAAATACTTCCAATTTTAGAGTTACTAGGGTGAAATATTTTTCAAATACACAAGTGTGTGTGTCATATACACACCTGTTCATGAACCAGCGTTTTTTGTTTTTTTTTATTTTGTGATATTGCTAACTTTGGCAAAGAGTTCATTTTTTCACTTATTGTGGGGAACTCTTTGTCAAATCCAGAGAGTGTTTATCTCCCCTACACACATCTGAACTCCATCCAGTTAAGTCTGTAGGGATATTGCTATCTATGTTAAAGAGTTAATCTTTTCACTTATTGTGGGGAACTCTATGTCAAATCCAGTGTGTGTATTTCTCCCATAAACACATCTCAAATCCATCCAGTTCAGTCTGTTTGGATATTGCTATATTTGGCAGAGAGTTAATTTTTTATCTTATCATGGTGATTCTATTAAATATTGATACATGTGGAGCCCCACCACCCCTCCGAAAGAGTGGAGAGGGTGTCAGCAGTAATTTTGCATTGACATCACTGATCATTTTGCCCTTCCTTTGATCCTTCAGTGTTCTCTTTCAATCGGTTAATAATCCATCAGTATTGCTAAAGCCAAAAGACACAGGAGTTGATCCAAAAAAGAGATAACAAGTAAATGGAATATTTGCATGTCTTCTATGATTTGTATCCACTCCTGCTTTTTGCTACCTAATCATCAGACAACCCTGATGCAAACAAAGGACCATGTCATGCTAGCCTTACGGCTTTTCCAAAGACATAATCGGTTGTGTTTGTCTTTTTCATTCCTTCTGACAGATTAAAAGAAGAGAAAAAGCAAACATAGTGGCAATGTCATAGAGTGGTGGAGGGTGGAAACAGCATTAGAAAACCACAGGGTGGTCGAGTGAGAGAGTGTGGTCAGTTGACAGCAGCATGAGTAGTTTACAGAGTGGCACAATGACAGATTGTGGAGGTGGCAGCAGCATGAGTAGGCCACAGATTGGCACAATTACACAGTTTTGAGGTGGCGGCAGTAACAGCAGCAGCATCAGGCTGGAGAGTGGCACAATGACATAATTTTGAGGTGGCGGCAGCTAGGTGACATAATGAGGAGGTGGCAGCAGCAGCATCAGAAGGCTACATAATGGCCCAGTGAAGAGTGGGGAGCTGGGTGGCAATACCAGTCGATGGTTAAGATGGTAAAGCAGTTGGCAGCAGATGTGTGGCATCAGGCGGATGACAGCATCAGAATTGTAGCTGAGGCAGGTAACCAGAAGAATCCAGACTAATTTTTCAAAGTTTGGGTGAGGCAGCATGGCTGATGTAATCTGATGCCTAAGGCATTGGTGTGTGGAAACCCTGGCTAATCCACGCCTGATTCATCTTGACAAAGGTGAGTCTCTCCACATTTCGGGTGGAGAAGCAAGTTCTCCTTATGGTAACTATGGCCCCCAGTGCACTGACTCTGCCTCTCCACCTTGGCTCAGGACAAGCCATCAGTTCTCTGAATGGTGCAGTGTCCACCACTTGAAAAGGAATGGATTCAGTACCACCAACTTGGACAGGGGCACGTTTAGCTTCTGTGCCGTAGGATGGCTGGACGCATAGTGCTGTCTCTTAGCAATCAGCTCGGTGAACGACTGCTGGCGTGATGATTGGTGAGGAGCAAGAGCATCTGGATTGGTAGATGATGGGAAAGCTAGACAGCTTCCTTCAGCAGAGGTGGTGGAGCCATGACTGCCTGAAATGGGATGCGTGCCACTGGGTGCTGCTGCTTTTGCTGTGGCGACAGGATGGAACACCACATCTGAGACACATTTCTCCCAGGCCACTGTATGGTGACGCTGCATATGTTGATGCAGGGCTGTGGTGCCAACATTAGGTCCCTGGCCACGCTTCACTTTCTGCCCACAGATTCTATATATACCCATGTATTTCAAAGGTTTTTTCACCTTATAAGTGAAAAAGTAACTCTTTGGCACAGAGAATAATATCCCAAAATAATAACCTACCTGTAATGGAGATGTGTGTATGTGAGAAATACACACACTGTATTTCAAAGATCACCACAATAAGTGAAAAAGTAAATCTTAATAACTCTACATGTATTAGCGTTTAACAGCACAGGTTCTGTCATAATCTGTGGAATCATCTGATGACGGTGTAAAAGTTGTGCGCTCTTTGACGCTATAGTAGGATCTTGGCCCACAGCTTGGTTCTTTCTAGCTGGTGCTGACATTTCCCTGTCAGGCTGTTTTCCCACTTCAGTTATTTGGTCAGTTTTGACTCCGTAACTGCCCAGATAAGTGAAGTGTGTTGCGATTCTAAGAGCAGCGTCATCTGCGTGTCATACTATAAACAGCATTGTTTCAATACCAAACCACGCTCCCTCTGCATATTTCTGTATGGCACAATGTTCTACAACACCATACAGGCTCTCTGCAGCTGTTTATTAACGTGATTTATCGCAAATAAATTCTAAATGAACCGAATTTTTGGGAAAAATTCTACGAAGAAGCCAAATCGAATTTTTGAGAAATTCGCCCATCTCTAGTTATTGTGTATGAGAAATTCAAAGTCCATTCCACTATCAAAGTCTGCAGACCTTTTTGTAACTGTCTAGACTACCACCAAGAGTCCCAATGTTAAGTAGTTTGAAGTCCATTTTGAAAGAACTCTAATGGCCTCATATATGAAAACTATCTAAAACTCTATTTGTTGCCCATAACAACCAATCAAAGTGCCTCTTTAATTTTTTCAAAGCACCATATAAAATGAAAGGGGAGCTCTGATTAGTTGCTGTAGACTTAGTTTTCATAAATGTGGCCCTTATAAATGTTCTTTCACAGTGTCTCAGGCTTTCAATTACATAGACTTTTCTCTCTCACCTGTCTTGAGTCTGAGATAAAACAGCTCAAAAACACGACAAAGCCATACTTACAACTCAAAGGCTGGACTATAGACTGAACCCAGTAGGAGGCAACACAGGCCCCTGTGCTACTTGGGAAAAATAAAACAGGTGCAGGTAATTGCTGAACAGTAGTTCATACACCCTCCACTAGGGGAGCAATTGAATGAAAAAAAAACTGCACATTGAATTAATGCCTGTTCACACCAGTATGCAGAAAAGCCACAGTATGATACATGGGGAGATTGCACAAATGCAAAAATACTGATAAGACAACCAATCACACGCCTTCTATGTATGAGGGAGGTGATTGCTGGTATTATAATTGCATATAGATAAGGCGATACAAAGGTTGACACTTATACAGCTATGTGTGGTGCACCATGCTCGCAAACAGACGAAGACACCTCTACAATTCCAATGGGCGGCCTGTCCAGCACATTTCAGCCGTCCAACACAAAATACTGACACCCTGTGCTCCCCAGTATTTTTGGGCAAAAAAATGACATACCGGAAAAATATCAAATATGAGGTATTAGATGATACAGTGGCCATTATATTTCACAAGCTCACAACCTGTGTCAATGTGAGATAAAACAGCTACCACAGCCTTGAAGCTGCCACCTGTCTAGAGCAAGAGTTTTTTTTTTACCTTTTAAATTGTTTTTGATGTCTGATCCTTGGCTTTGTTAATAAAGTTTTGTTTCTACATTTTATTCAGGGTGTGCATCTAAATTTGTTTTAAGTGCAGTCCTTTTTTCTTTTCTGTTTGGCTTATTTTGTCCACACCACATAGCACCCCTTTTCTTCATATGTTTCTCCTTTAATTTTGTGGGGCCCACCTATTTTTTCTTTTATTACTATTGCTGCAGCCAATTAGTAGCTAAGCAGTCATGAACCCTTCCCTTGACATAACCACTAATGAGTTCTTCAGTTCTTGAGTGGTCTGTCAAAGGAATAGCACATGACCACTAAAATCACTAATTGGTTGCCACTGACACATGCCGATTTTTAATTAAATAATTTAATGCTTTAACTACCCGTGTGATTTACTACACCAGATTGCACATGTCCCCCCTTTTTCCTTCCTTCCCCTATTTTGTTTCCTTAGCACTTGGTTAGAAAATATTGTATATATGGAGAGCAGATAATTACCTGTACCACATATTTAAGGTTTGAATAAAATCACAGTATCTTAAGGAGTGCCATGGATTCTCTACATGTTGGATTTCGGCCTGCCGGCCTTTCCACTGAGCACCCAAACCCCAAGAAGGTGTGCAGCACAATTATATCTATACCCAAAAATGGTACCAATGTGCATCACAATTATATCTATACCCAAAAATGGTACCAATGAAAACATTAACTCATCCCATAAAAAAAAGCCCCTACACAGCTTTGTACACAGAAAAATAAAAAAAAGTTCTGGCTCTCAAACTATGGCAATATTTTTCTTTTTAAATGAAAGTGTTTTTATTTTGTAAAAGCAGTAAGGTATAAAAAAATATTACATTCGCTATCACTGTAATCATATCGACATGCTAATTAAAGTCAACATGACATGTATACTGCACAGTGACTAATGTAAAAGATAAAAAACACTGCTATAGTTGTATTTTTTTAGCACTGTAAACTGCAGCCGTGCCTGCATCTCTTCTACTTTGCCAGCTCCTGGTGCAATCCGGGGACATCCCGTGCTCCTGCCAGCTCCAGTACTCACCTGTCCCCAAACCATGTGCAGCCTGGCTGTCCTCCACGCCAGTGTCTTCCTCCTCCGGCTGCTGCTTCTGTTGTGTCTCCTGACCTGGCCAATGCTACCTTCCCAGCCACTCATGGAGTACATGGAGTTTTTAGGGATGCTTCTCCCAGCTATCCTCGTCCAGTTGTTCGTGTTGTTCTTAACGTCTTCCCACTTCTGTGCGTTGTCAAGTCTTGCCTCTCAGTTGCCAAAGCTATAGCTTTATTCCTGACTCTGCCTAGTCTGCTACCTGCCCTGACCTGTTGCGGCAGGCTATGGTGAAAACTGAGGGACCCTTTAGACTCTACTCCTCTATGTAGGTTAAGCCAACAATCCAAGGTGACCAATGATATCCATTTCCTGACCTCAGTGCCAGCTTGTGACAGTCGTGCCAATATTGTTCATCCTGACTCCCAAAATCCTTGAAAAAGTGTTCAAAGTGTCCTATGAACCCCAAAATTGTACCAATAAAAACGTCAACTCATTCAGCAAAAGACCGGCCCTTAATTAGCTCCATATACAGAAAAATAAAAAAGGTTATGGCTAGAGATGGGCGAATTTCTCAAAAATTCGAATCGCCGAGTTTGCCGAATATCCGACAAAATTAGTTTCGACCTGAATAAATTCGGGATGAATCACATTAAAAAACAGCTATTTCCAGGCTACACAGAGCCTGCAGGGTGCTGTAGAACGTTGTGCCATGCTTAAATATGCAGAGGGAGCTTCGTTTTGTCATCATACAATGTTGTGTTTTAGTATGACACGCACATGACTGCCGCCGCTCTTAGAATCGCTTCACACGAAAATTCCCTGGGCACTTACGGGGGCAAAGCTGACCAAAAAACTAAAGTGGGAATGCAGCCTGATAAAGTCATGGCAGCCCCAGCTGGAAAAAAACAAGCTGACAGTTCAGAAGATCCTACAATAGATTCAAAAAACACAATGGTAGGTTCCTGGAGCCAGCACAGATCGCAGCACAGTAAGGGGACGATGGCAATAGCTCCGCCAGGGAGCGGAATCTAAGTAGGTCCCGCTTTTAACCAGAGCCCGCCGCAAAGCGGGATGGACTTGCTGCGGCGGGAGTCTACCAGGTTGCTACCCCTGACGTGACTGGCTTGAGCCAGCTGAGGTGTAGCGAGGTACAAAATCGTAAGGCAAACTCGGAGTCGGGGACAAGCATAAGGTCAGGACAGCCGGCAAGGATCGTGGTCAAGGGACAGAGGCAAGAGGTACGGTACACGGATATGACAGATGAGGCTCAAGGAAACACTTTCTCTATAGGCTCTAAAGATTATTATTATTTATTTCATAGTCCCGGAGGCGGTTTTAACTTTCTGTAAGTTGAACAAACAATTCACATTCTTCATACTGATCCAAAGCCAGGTTTGCAGCATTTGCTTTTGCTTCCCATTCCAGTTTTGTACTAAATTCCATCACTAAGGGCACCGAATGCAAAGTAAGCACCTAAAACATTCCCTGTAGTAAGGGTCTCCTTCAGTTCAAGTTCCATATGCTGCATTTGAACAAATTGGTGTCACGCAGAAACTGGATTCGAACTATCACGTTTATACTTCATAATAAACTCCTTTGGAACCTTTTTAGGTATTAATGATGAAGCTGATGGAGGTAGAATTGCCTTGGCCAAAAATGGTTTTGGACAGTTAGCAAACTGACTAAGGAGGATTTCTCTATAGTACTTGATTTTGTCCTCCCTCCCAGCAGCTGGAAAAAAGGCTCCCATTTTGGACTGGTAGCGAGAATCACAGAGGCTGGAGAGCCAGAAGTCATCCCTTTTCCGGATGGTGAGTATTCGGCTGTCACTAGTCAGGCAAATCAGAATGCTACGGGCCATGTGCGCAAGTGACTCCCTGCCTCCATATCCACTGTATACTGCCACGGTGCTTGGGGGTCATCTGCCTCATCTTCCTCATCTCCATCTACCTCCTCCAGCTGCTCCTGCTCCTTCTCTCCTGTCACCTTGGTAGAAAAAACACTCATTTCACCAGACAATGCCTTTGCTCCAATGTCCTCCTCCTCCTCCAGTTCAGTCCCCACCGGACTCATGTAGCCGCGAGATGTAGTCGCCACGTCTCCAGTCCCCTGCCCAGACAGATTTTTCAGCATCTGTTCCAGGACATGAAGCGGTGGAATGACGTTATTCATCCCGTAGCCCTGGGGACTGACAAATAACATTGCCTCCTCAAACGGTCTCAGCAAACGGCAGGTGTCACACATGAGCTGCCGCTGGCTGACATCGAAGTTACACAGGGAAGTACTCCTGTTCGCCTGTTCATACAGTCGGTCCAACATGTGCAGGCTGGAATTCCAATGGGTGGAAACATCGCATATCAGTGTGTGTTTTAAGGAGGCCGTTCTGCCACTGCAACTCGAGGAGGGTGTGCCTGGCTTTGCAGGAATGGATGAAGTGCATGCACAGTTACCTGAACATTTTCAGAATCTTCTGAAGATCGGTGGAAGACTTCAGGAACCTTTTCACAACCAGATTGAACTTGTGCACAATGCAGGGCACATTGACCATCCCTCCTTGGTGCAGCGCAGACACCATGTTCCTCCCATTCTCCATCACCATGGTTCCGATTTCCAGTTGGCGCGGAGAAAGCCACACATCGATTTCTTGCTGTGTGACGCGGAGCAGTTCCTCCCCTGTGTGACTTCGGTCGCCGAGGCAAGCCAGGTGTAGAACTGTGTGACACCGCTGTGCCCTACACATGTGGTATGATGGAGCAGTACTTGTGGAGGCTGAGATGGTGGTGGTGGTGGTGGTGGTGGAGGAGGAGGAGGCGGACATTGGTGCAGGAGCAGCAGTTTGACAATGTGGAGGAGAAAGCACCGTCTCCTGTACAAATTGTGGGTGTGGCTGGGCAGGAAGCACATTCACCCAGTGGGCCGTAAAGGACATGTACTGGCCCTGACCGTAGTTACAGCTCCACATGTCCGCGCTGCCGTGCACCTTGGAACAAACCGATAAGCTCAAGGACTGGCCGACCTTCTGTTCTACATATTTGTGAAGGGCTGGTACTGCATTTTTGGAAAATAAATTACGACTTGGAACTCTCCACCTCGGCTCGGGACAAGCCATTAGTTCTCTGAACGGTGCAGAGTCCACCATTAGGAAAGCGAGGGACTGCTGTACCAACAACTTGGACAGGAGCACGGTCAGCTTCTGCACATTAGGATGGTTGGACGCATACAATGTTGTCTCTTTGCAATCACCTCGCTGAACGACTGCTGGTGCCATGAGTAGCGAGGAGCAGGAGCATCTGGACCAGGAGATGATGGCAAAGAGAAACAGCTCCTTTCTGCAGAGGTGGTGGAGCCTTGACTGGCTGCAATGGTATGCGTGCCATTGGGCGCTACTGCTGCTGTTGCTGCGGTGGCAGGATGGACCACCACATCTGAGCCACATTTCTCCCAGGCCACCGGATGGTGACGCTGCATGTGTTGACGCATGGCCATGGTGCCAACGTTAGCTCCCTGGCCGTGCTTCACTTTCTGCCCACAGATTCTACATATACCCATAATCGGCTTCTCCGGTGTCTTAGCAAAGAACTACCACACCGCAGAATAGCTGATTTTACCACCAACACTCCGCACTGAGGGACTACTACTGCCGCTGCCTCACTGAGCCCCTGTGCCGCTACTGTCTTGGACCTGCGAAGCAGGTTTTCTACCTCGTGGCCGTTTGGCTCCCGACCTTGCACTGCTGCTACCCTGCTGACTCACGGCCACACTACCCACTTGCTGGCTGTGCCGCTGCCTGACGCGCAAGCTGACGCCCTCTTCTCCTGACGATGATGAAGCCCTTGCTTCACCCGGCTCCCAAGTGCGGTCGGCTACATCATCATCGATTATTGTTGGGTCTTCACTGCTGTCCTCCTCAACGGTCTTGGTATGCAGAGGCTTACCCCTCACAACATGACCTCCCATGCCACTCTCCACATCCATACTTTGACGCCTACTTCAAGAAGCAAGGGATATCGGCCCCATTTCTTCGCTGCCAAGTAGCTGCTGACTGTCCTCAAATTGTTCATCCTCGCTGTATAGTGGTGCTGAGCCCAGACCACATAGTAGATCTCTGGCTGAGGGAACAGGACGGGACAGAGGCAGGTTGAGGACAGGTGAGAGCTGCTGAGCTGTTCCCGGGCCATGCCAACTAAGCGTTGTGTGTGACGTTCCCACCGACTCTTGGCTGGGGTTGTCAGATGTCATCTGGGAGGAAGTGGATGACCTAGTCAACCAGTCAAGAACCCTTGGATTGCTGGTCAACACACGGCTGCTAGATGACACCGCTAGATGACGCTGGACTCACCGAGTGACCCCTGCTGCGACGTCCCCTAACTGTGCTGCGACCGGTGCCTGCTCCAGGAATGTTTGTGCCACTGCCACTCGCATGTGAAGAGCCTGCCACCTCTCTGTCTGACATACTGTTTGTTCAAAAATGTACAGACTCTGTTTAATGAAGATATCTGTATATGATAAATACACACCCTGTATTTGACTCCAAATGAACCCACTAACAGGCTTGGGTAACCCTTGGATATAAATTTCGCTACAGAAATCACCAGGAAAAAATTAACTGGTATGTGGCTTGTTAAAACGCTGTTTCTTTTAGTGATTACAAAAGCAGAAACACACTTAATTAACCTTTGGATATAAATTATGCTAAAGGAATCAACAGAAAAAATTGTGTCTTTGGCATTGAAAAACACTGTTTCTTTTACTGACTACAATAGCACAAACACACTTAATGAACCCTTAGATATAAATTGCGCAAAAGAAATGAGCAGCAAAAAATTAACTGGTATGTGGCGTGTTAAAACGCCGTTTCTTTTAGTGACTACAAAAGCAGAAACACGCTTAATTAACCTTCGGATATAAATTATGCTACAGGAATCAACAGGAAAATATTAGTCTTTGGTGTTGAAAAACAGTTTCTTTTTTGTTTCTTTTACTGACTACAATAGCACAAACACGCTTAACTAACCCTTGGATATAAATTGCACAAAAGAAATGAGCAGCAAAAAAGTAACTGGTATGTGGCTTGTAAAAACGCCCTTTCTTTTACTGAATACAAAAGCAAAAACAGGCTTAGACAACCCTTGGATATTCACTATGCTCCACAACTGACCAGATGGCATTAAAATGTATATGCAGCAGAATTGGACCCACACTGGACTTCAATTACAATACCCCACAAAATAAAAATTAGAACGGAAGAGGAGCAGTCTCTGATTTAAGCTGTGAAACCCCCCGAAAAATCGCTGTTAAAACTCATTTCTTTTGTGTGAGATCTCAGCTATTGCAGCTGCAGTACGGCACAGAGAGAGGAGTGTGAGCGGCCAGCGTCGCGTCCGGACTCATATAGTGCGGTGACGTCACAGAATCCCGCCGGTCTCTGATTGGCTTCATCTCTTCACATGTCATTGAGGATGTTCCTTTCTTCCTCCCAGAGTTCTTTGCCCCATGTTATGCCATGTGCTTGTGGCCATTTCATCAATTAAAAACACGCTTCGTTCCCGCGAATTACCCCAAACTTCGACTTCATTCAGGACCGAAATTTTCCTGAAATTCTCAAATGAAGTCCAACTTCATTACAATCAATTCGCCTATCTTTAGTAATAGTCTATATTTAACTTTGTCTAGTGTTTAAAGCTAATCAGTGTGGTGAGAAATACCAGGTTTATACAAATAAATAAGATATTGTTTGGTGCTTTTATTCGAATTGTGTGTTAATTTACCAGGATACTACAGGTACCTTAAGGAAGAGAGACAGCTCACAAAAAGGTGGGGATTCTCTTTAATATTCTACTAACAGAATTACAATTGACAAATAAAGTAAAAGTAGTGGTATTCTATAATAATTCTATATTAATTATCATTCTCTTCTCTTTTCAGGTTAAAGATAATAATTAGAGATGGGCGAATTGATTCTAACGAAGTGGAATTCGTTTAGAATTTCAGGAAAACTTCAGTTCGGAACGAAGTCGAACTTTGGGGTACTTCGGGTGAACGAAGTGTGCTTTGATTGATAAAATGGTTGCGAGCACATGCGCAACATGGGGCAAAGCACTCTGGGAGGAAGAAGGCATAGCCTGCATGACATGTGCAGAGGTGAAGCCAATCAAGACCGGCGGATTCTGTGACGTCACCGCACTAAAATAATTCCGGGCGCGATGCCGGGAGCTCACACTCCTCTCACTGTGCTCATCAGGGAAGGTGCTGCCGCGGCTGATAGCTCTTACTGAAGAATTGATTTTTATACAGCGATTTTTGTGGGGTGTCTCAGCTTGTCTCAGAGACTGTTCTCTTAATGTTCTATTTCTAATTTTTTGGGGTATTGGATCTGAAATCCATGTGCGCCCACTGCGGGCTGCATATAAATTCAATATCCAAGGGGGGATCTAAGCCAGTCCCTTTGGGTATTCATTTAAAGAAACAGCGTTTTTACAATACAAATACCACTTCATTTTGGCTGCTCAATCCTATTGCGCAATTTACATCCAGGGGTTAATTAAGCGTTGTTTTGCTGGTGTGCTGCCACAAAGAAACAGTCTTGTTCAACGCCAAAAATTATAAATTTTTCCTTAGCCTAATTCAAAACAAAGGTTAATTACAACGAAATCTCTTGTTGTGTGGCGTAGAAAACACGCAATTTAACACGCTACAAAGCTACAGTTTGTGGGCTCAATTTTTTGGGCGCCAATTTACAATCCAGGGGTTTAAATTAAGCGTTGTTTTGCTGGTGTGCTGACAAAAATAAACCGTCTTTTTCAAGCCAAAATATCCCAAATTTTTCCTATAGCCTAATTCATGTCCGAAGGTTAATTAAGCCTGTTTGTGCTTTTACATTTAGTAAAACACACAGTGTTTTTAAACGACACATACAAGTAAATTTTTCCGGGCCATTTGTGGGGCGTAATTTATATCCAAGGGTTCCCAAGTTTGTACTGGGTTCATTTGGAATAAAAAACATGGTGAAATATTTATCATATACAGATATCATCAAAAACCCAGTGTCTGTACATTTTAGAACAAACAGTATGTCAGACAGAGAGGTGGCAGGCTCTGCACCTGCGAGTGGCAGTGGCACAAACATTACTGGAACAGGCCCAGGTCGCAGCACAGCAAGGGGACGTCGCAGCGGGGTCACTCGGTGAGGCCACAACTGCCGCTTCATCTAGCGGCCGGTGTTGTTCAGCAACCCAAGGGTTCTTGATTGGTTGACTAGGTCATCCTCTTCCTCCCAGATGACATCTGACAACCCCAGCCAAGAGTCGGTGGGAACCTCAGACACAACCGGGAGCGGGTCAGCGGCCCTCATCTGTCCTCAGCCCGCCTCTGTCCCATCCGGTTCCCTCAGCCAGAGATCTACTATGTGGTCTGGGCTCAGCGCCACTATATAGGGAGGATGAACAATTTGAGGTGGGCAGCCCAGCAGCTACTTGGCAGCGAAGAAATGGGGCCAATATCCCCTGCTTCTTGCAGTAGGGGGGCAAAGTATAGATGTTGAGAGTGGAAAGGGAGGTCATGTTGTGAGAGGTCACCTCGGCATACCAAGACCGGTGATAGGACAGCAGTGACGATGAAACACAAATAGATGATTATGTAGCCGACCGCACTTGGAGCTGGGTGAGGCAAGGGCTTCACATCGTCAGGAAAAAGGGCGCAGCTTGCGCATCAGCAGCATGCAGCCAGCAAGTGGGTCGTGTGGCCATGAGTCAGCAGGATAGCAGCAGTGTGAGGTCAGGAGCCAAGCGGCCACGGGTTAAAAAAAACCCGCTTCGCAGGTCCAAGAAAGTAGTGGCACAGGGGCTCAGCGAGGCAGCGGAGTCAGAAGTCACTCACTGCGGAGCTTTGGGCGGTAAAACCCGATATTCGGCGGTGTGGCAGTTCTTTGCTAAGACACCGGAGGAGCCGAATATGGGTATATGTAGAATCTGTGGGCAGAAAGTGAAGCGTGGCCAGGAGCTAACTTTGGGCACCCGGCCCTGCGTCAACACATGCAGCGTCACCATCCGGTGGCCTGGGAGAAACGTGGCTCAGATGTGGTTCCATCCTGCCGCCGCAGCAACAGCAGCAGCAGCAGCGCCCATTTGGCATGCATGCCATTGCACCCAGTCAAGGCTCCACCACCTCTGCAGAAGGAGCTGTTTCTCTTTGACATCATCTCCGTCCAGATGCTCCTGCTCCTCTCTACTCATGGCGCCAGCAGTCGTTCATCGAGGCGAATTCAAAGAGACAACAGTATGCGTCCTACCAACCTAAGGTGCAGCAGCTGACCGTGCTCCTGTCCAAGTTGTTGGTACTGCAGTCCCCCCCTTTTCAAATGGTGGACTCTGCACCGTTTCAGAGAACTAATGGCTTGTGCCGAACCGAGATGGAGAGTTCCAAGCCGTAATTTCTTTTCCAAAAAGGCAGTACCAGCACTTCATAAATATGTAGAACAAAAGGGTGGGTCAGTCCTTGAGCTTATCGGTTTGTTCCAAGGTGCACGGCAGCGCGGACGTCTGGAGCTGTAACTACGGTCAGGGCCAGTACATGTCCTTTACGGCCCACGGGTGAATGGCTTCCAGCCCAGGCACCCCAAAACAATTTGGGAAACAGGAGACGCCGCTTTCTCCTCCACGTTGTCAAACTGCTGCACCTGCCCAATGTCCGCCTCCTCCTCCTCCACCACCCCCAAACCATCTCAGCCCCCACAAGTCTGCTCCATCATACCAAAATTGTAGGGCACAGCGGTGTCACGCAGTTCTACACCTGGCTTGCCTCGGCGAACGAAGTCACACAGGGGAGGGAACTGCTCCGCGCCCATGCAGCAAGAATCGATGTGTGGCTTTCTCCGCGCCAACTGCAAATCGAACCATGGGACGGACAATGGAGGAACATGGAGTCCGGGGCTGCACCAGGAGGGATGGTCCATGCGCCCTGCAGGGCGCACGTGTTCAATCTGGTTGTGAAAAGGTTCCTGAAGTCTTCCACCGATCTTCAAGATTCTGAAAATGGCCGGGAAACTGTGCATGCACTTTATCCATTCATACAAAGCCAGGAACACCTCCTCGAGTTGCAGCGGCAGAACGGCCTTCCCAAACAACTCTGATATGCGATGTTCCACCCGCTGGAATTCCCGCCTGCACATTTTGGGAAACCGACTGTATGAACAAGAAAGGCCCATTAAACGATTTTTTGATGATCGAGGCAGATAGAAGTACTCCCCTGTGTAACTTTGATGTCAGCCAGTGGCAGCTCATGCGTGAACCTGCCGTTTGTTGAGGCCATTCGAGGAGGCCCACGTTATTTGCAGTCGCCAGGACTACGGGATGAATAACATCATTCCACTGCTTCATGTCTGGAACAGATGCTGAAAAATCTGTCTGGGCAGGGGACTGGAGACGTGGCGACTACATCTCGTGGCCACATGAGTCCGGTGGGGACTGAAATGGAGGAGGAGGAGGAGGACATTGGAGCAGAAGCATTGTCTGGTGAAATGAGTGGATTTTCTACCCAGGTGACAAGAGAGGAGGAGCAGGAGCAGCTGGAGGAGGTGGCTGGAGATGAGGAAGACGAGGCAGATGACCCCCAAGCACCGTGGCAGTATACAGTGGAAATGGAGGCAGGGGGCCCTCGGAGTCACTTTTGCAGATGCCGCAGCATGCTATTTGCTGGCTAGTGACAGCCGAATAGTCACATCCGGCAGAGGGATACTTCTGGCTCTCCACCCTATTGGACCCTCGCTACCGGTCGCAAATGGGAGCCTTTTTTCCCCGCTACTGAGAGGGAAGACAAACTCAAATACTATAGGGAAATCCTCCGTAATCAGTTGCTGCTGCCTATGTGGGCATTGTCCCTCCTCTGACAGGTCTGACCGGGGGTTCCTCAGCGCGCACGTCCGACTGCCGCGGCTGCTGGGGGAAGGTGGGGGGGTAGGAGCAGTACCAGCTCCATCAGTAGCAACCTAAGTCTGGAGTCACTGATGAGCAGCTTCCTTCACCCGCCTAGTGAGGAGGGCAGTCGCCAGCAGCAGCAGCAGGACCTAGAGCAGTCCCTGAACCAACAGTTGTGGCCCACTTGGACAGCACTCTGCCACCTCAGTTAGAAGATCCGCTGGACTATTTGGGGACCAAACTGGATGTGTGGCCGCAACTTGCCGAGTTTGCAGTGGAGGGAAACTGTCCTGCCCGGCCAGTAGGTGGCATCAAGCGGGTGTTTCAGTGCGGCGGGGGCCATCGTTACCCCAAGGGAAAACCCCCTTGTCCACGGGGAAAAGTGGAAAGACTGACCTTTGTCAAGATGAATCAGGCGTGGATCGGCCAGGATTCCCCCACACCAATGCCTTAGGCGTCAGTCTGGGTTCAAACTACCCGCCTCAGCACTATTCTGATGCCGCCACCCGCCTATGCCACAATCTGCTACAGTTTCTCCATCTGCCTACCACCATCTTTACCAGGGACTGGTATTGGGCCCCCCACCTCAACACTCTGTCATTGTGCCACTCTATGACCTCATGCTGTTGCTGCTGTTGCCGTGACATCCACACTGTGTCATTGTGCCACTGTCTGACCTCCATGTTGCTGCTGTGGGGTGCTGCCCTGTCCGCCACACTGGGGTCATTGTGCCACTGCCTGAAACCCCATGCTGCTGCCGCCGTGACCTCGCTCCAGTCATTGTGCCACTCTGTGGCTTCCTCCTGTTTTGCCGCCCCCAGAATGTCATTGTGCCATTGCCCGGATCTCATGCTGCTGCTGTCGTGACCCCACCTGGGTCATTGTGGCCACTCTGTTGGGCCCAAAACTGTTTAGCCGCCTCCAGAATGGTCATTGTGCCACTGCCTGATCTCATACTGCTGCCGCCGTGACCTCCACACTGGTGATTGTGCCCCCTCTGTGGCCTAATACCGTTTTGCCGCCTCCAAATGTCATTGTGCCACTGCCTGATCTCATGCTGCTGCGTCGTGACCTCCACACTGTATCATTGTGCCACTCTGTGGCCTAATACTGTTTTGCCGCTCCAAATGTCATTGTGCCACTGCCCGACCCCATACTGCTGCCGCCGTACCTCCACACTGTGTGATTGTGCCACTCTGTGGCCTAATACTGTTTTTGCCGCCTCCAGAATGTCATTGTGCCACTGCCTGATCTCATACTGCTGCCGCCGTGACTCCATGCTGTTTTGATTGTGCCACTCCCGTGGCCTAATACTGTTTAGCCGCCTCCAGAATGTCATTGTGCCACTTGCCTGATCTCCAGTACTGCTGCCGCCCCTGACCTCCACATTGTGTGATTGTGCCACCTTTTGGCCTAATACTGTTTTGGCCGCCTGCAGAATGTCATTGTGCCACTGCCTATCTCATGCTGCTGCTGTCGTGACCTCCACACTGTATCCTTGTGCCACTCTGTGGCCTAATACTGTTTTGGGCCCCCTCCAGAATGTCATTGTGCCACTGCCTGACCTCATAAATGCTGCCGCCGTGACCTCCACACTGTGTATTGTGCCCACTCTGTGGCCTAATACTGTTTTGCCGCCTCCAGAATGTCATTGTGCCACTGCCCCGATCTCATACTGCTGCCGCCGTGACCCTCCACACTGTGTGGATTGGTGCCACTTTTGTGGCCTAATACTGTTTTAGCCGCCTCCAGAATGACATTGATCCACAGACTGAACTCATACTGCTGCCGCCGTACCTCCAACTGTTGATTGTGCCACTCTGTGGCCTAATACTGTTTTGCCGCCTCCAGAATGTCCCTTGTGCCACTGCCTGATCTCATCTGCTGCGCCTGACCTCCACATTTTTATTGTTTCCCCCTCTGTGGCCTAATACTGCTTTGCCGCCTCCAGAATGTCATTGTGCCACTGCCTGATCTCATGCTGCTGCTGTCGTGACCTCCACACTGTGTGATTGTGCCATTCTGTGGCTTCCTCCTGTTTTGCCACCTCCAGAATGTCATTGTGCCACTGCCTGACCTCATACTGCTGCCGCCGTGACCTCCGCTCTCAGTCATTGTGCCACTCTGTGGCTTCCTCGTGTTTTGCCACCTCCAGAATGTCATTGTGCCACTGTCTGACCTCATGCTGCTGTGGCTGCCGCCGTCACCTCCACACTCTGTCACTAATGTTGCCACCTGAGCTCTCAGCTTGTTTTTTTTCCAGCTTTCGCTGGCATGACTTTATCAGGCTACATTCCCGCTTGAGTTTTTTGGTCAGTTTTGCCCTCTTAAGTGCCCAGGGAATTTTATAGTGAAGCGATTCTAAGAGCGGCGGCAGTCATCTGCGTGTCATACTAAAACACAACATTGTATGAAGACCAAACCAAGCTCCCTCTGCATATTTAAGCATGGCACAACGTTCTACAGCACCCTGCAGGCTCTGTGCAGCCTGGAAATAGCTGCTTTTTAACGCGATTCGTGCCAAAGTAATTCGGAACAAAACAAATTTTGTCGGAAAATTCTGCGAAGTGAACGAATCTAATTTTTGAGAAATTCGCCCATCTCTAATAATAATGTCTTCAACCTAATCAGTGGCTTCTTGCCTTTAATTTGACGGCCCCACTCAGGAAGTCCATGATGCATGAGTGGTGAGTTCATTGGAATGACAGATGTCCACTAGCATTTTATTCTATTCATGCACTAGCATCTTATTTTATTTTTTTCAGTTAGAAAACCAGTTTTAAGCGTGTGTCTCATCATGCTGTTTCACAGAGCCAAAAGCAGCTTTTATTCATGCATCCTGTTTCTTCGTGGTCGGGTTGTGAATGGTTCTATGGCAGTGATTAGCATATCAGTTGGTATTCAAAGGTCTGCTAATTATTCTGACATGAGAGCAGGAGATGTATATCTAAAGTCCAGTGAAGCTACAGAGTTCAAATTAAACAAAAGTAATGATTCTCCTATGTTTGTTAGATCAGCTAGCAGTCAAGCTTTTAAGATGTTAACAGTTTTATGTAATGATTTCATCCCTGCTATCAGATAAGTCAGACATCAGGGAGAGCTAAGAGCAGGTTGTTAACCTAGAGAAACCTGAGTGCACTCAGAGCTGATAAAATCACTTTTATCGCCTCAACAAAGAAAAGCAGCACTTGCTGTGGTGGGAATACCCCTTTAGAGAGCCAGCCAGTTGGTTTGTGTTACCCTATGTGAGAACATGATATGAAGAGGAAGAGAAGCTGAGCTCAGTTATGTTTACATTTATATGATTTAGAGCAGGACTTCTCAGTAAAAGGCAGAGAAAATCCTTAAGAGACAGTGCAAGTCCTTCATATCCTACCCACATACAGTGATTTACATCTTTCACTGTATCTGTGTGTATACTGCTCTTACTTTCTCTCTCTGTTCTTGGGCGGTGTAAACATTATTTTCAGTTTCACTTTTACGGATTTTCTCTGCTTTTGACTCAATATCAAATTGCACAAACCAGGGGCGTTGCTAGGGTCCCAAAACATCCGGGGCTCGGGCCCTTAAGTTTTTCTGAGTAGGGCTGGGTGCACACGGAATTTTTTGCGTCTCATTGTGAACTGCGGATGTATATTTACAGAGAAAAGCCTTTGTATGTAGATGCTCAGGAGAAATATAAGTGATTACACTGCAGTTATATTTAGTGACTTACAGGAGACGTCTCTGAAGAGTTGTTCTCTTTCTCTTCTTCTTCTCCATCTGTCCCAGACGCCATGATGACTTCTACCGTCCACAACTCTTCACTGAAAAATGTACAAAACAAACATCTTAGACTCCTCATTTTATCAGCATTTCTCTACAATTTCCTATCTCTATACAAAATCCCCATCTATAGTGCCCCAAATGGTAATAATTACCCCCTTGTAGGTAAATATTTGGCCCCTATAGCCTGGTAGTAGCCCACTGTAGCCAGGTTGTAGCCCCCTCTAGCCAGGTTATTAGCCCCTCTATCCAGGTTACTGCCCTCTGTAGCTAGGTTACTGCCCCCTTTAGGCAGTAATATGCCCCCTGTAGCCAGTAACATGCTCCTTGTAGTCAGGTTATTAGCCCCCTGTACCCAGGTTACTGCCCCCATAGCCACATAATATGCCCCCTGTAGCCAGTGATATGCCCCCCTGTAGCCAGTGATATGCCCCATTAGCCACATATGCCCCCTGTAGCCAGTGACATGCCCCCTGTAGCCAGTGATATGCCCCCCTGTAGCCAGTGACATGCCCCCTGTAGCCAGTGACATGCCCGCTTATCCATATATGCCCCCTGTAGCCAGTGACATGCCCTCTTAGCCATATATGCCCCCTGTAGCCAGTGACATGCCCTCTTAGCCATATATGCCCCCTGTAGCCAGTGTCTTGCCTCCTGTAGCCAGTGTCTTGCCTCCTGTAGCCATTATGCCCACTTGTAGCCAGTGTCTTGCCCCTGTAGCCATTATGCCCCCTGTAGCCAGTGTCTTGCCTCCTGTAGCCAGTGTCTTGCCTCCTGTAGCCATTATGCCCACTTGTAGCCAGTGTCTTGCCCCTGTAGCCATTATGCCCCCTGTAGCCAGTGTCTTGCCTCCTGTAGCCATTATGCCCCCTGTAGCCAGTGTCTTGCCCCTGTAGCCATTATGCCCCCTTGTAGCCAGTGTCTTGCCCCTGTAGCCATTATGCCCCCTTGTAGCCAGTGTCTTGCCCCTGTAGCCATTATGCCCCCTTGTAGCCATTATGCCCCCTTGTAGCCAGTTTTCTTGCCCCTTGTAGCCAGTGTCTTGCCCCCCTTGTAGCCAGTGTCTTGCCCCCCTTGTAGCCAGTGTCTTGCCCTGCCCCCCTTGTAGTCAGTGTCTTGCCCTGCCCCCCTTGTAGCCAGTGTCTTGCCCCCTTACCTAATAAAAATAAAATAAAAAACCTACTTACCTAATGAGGCCCGGTCCGCGCATCCTCGTCCTGCAGCTTGAGAGCGGTATAAGCAGCGTGATGTCATCACGCTACTTACGCCGTCTCGCGGGGCCCGGGATCTCCTCGGCCGGCATATCTGCCGGCTTAGAGGATCCCAGCGTCGCAGGGGGGTGATGAAAGCGGCGCGTCACGCCCCTTGCGACGCTCAGATGTATGTACGGCGCTCGGTGAGCACCGTACATACTGGGGAGGATAATGGACGGTAAGGTTCGGTCGTGCCTCCTCCCCGACTCTGACTGCGCGGCTGCTGTGAGACGGCCGCGCAGTCAGAGACATCGGCGGGCGCCGCCCGCACACAGGAGCGCTCCAGGTCCAAGGCAGCGGCCTGGAGACGCCGAGACTCGGGGCACAGGCGGATTCATTCGGGGTTCGTGCCCCGAATGAATCTGCCTAGCGACGCCCCTGGCACAAACCATATATCCCAGAGTTCAGCTGCTTTCCCTCTTTCCTATCCTGCTGTCTGATCGGGCCAGACCGTGAGTCCCCGACTTACGTCGTTTCGACTTACGTCTCTCCCCTAGTTATGAACGGGGACCGGAACAACGCAAGTCAGGGACAGCTGATAGCGCCCGGGCGCTGCGGTGGCCCAGGCACTCTCAGCAATCTTTGCAGCTGTACGCGACTCCTGGGAGCGCATACAGCTTACTCTCCGGTCCCCGTCAGCGTCCGGGCACTGCCATGTACCGGGCACCGGCGGGGATTGCTTCGGCTCTATGCGCTACTTCCGGAGCGCATAGAGCCAAAGCCTCTATTGCGGAGCAGAGAGCAAGTGCTCCCTGCTCCGCAATAGAACTCAGGAAGGCCGCAAGCAGACATGCGACCTTCCGGAGTCTCCAGAACAGGCAGCGCGTGATGTCATCACGCTGCCTGCGCGACCTGATGACATCACCGGCCTGTGCAGGAAGACAGAGCCGGAGGTGAGCAGCGGGGGAGCAGGGGACTGTGGTGAGTATCTGTGTTTGGTTTTTTTTCATAAGCTCTGCCTATAGCTATCTATGGGGGACATACCTGCCTATATCTGCCTATGGGGGACATACCTGCCTATAGCTACATATGGGGGACATACCTGCTATACCTACCTATGGGGGACATACCTGCCTATACCTATCTATGAGGGACATACCTGCCTATACCTACCTATGGGGGACATACCTGCCTATATCTGCCTATGGGGGACATACCTGCCTATAGGGGACATACCTGCCTATAGGGGACATACCTGCCTATTACCTGCTATGGGGGACATATACCTACCTATAGGGGATATACCTGCCTATACCTGCTATGGGGGACATATACCTGCCTATGGGGGACTTACCTGCCTATACCTGCTATGGGGGACATATTCCTGCCTATACCTGCTATGAGGGATCTATACCTGCCTATGAGGGGACATAGCCCTGCCTATAGCTGCTATGGGGGACAAATACCTGCTAGGGGACATATACCTGCCTATAACTACACACCATACATATATACCATACACCATATATGTACTAAATATATTGATTCCGACTTACATACAAATTCAACTTAAGAACGAACCTACAGTCCCTAACCCATATGTAACCCGGGGACTGCCTGTATAGACCACCTGACAGGTTCACTTTAAATTATTGCAAACATTTTGAACATTCAAAATGCTTCAAATACTCTCTAGTTCCTTTGTATGAGGGATTTTTTTCTGACAAGTCTTATAAACTGGTAAAATGTAGTTAGTTTTCAACCTGTATTATTTCTCACATTGTGTAGTCTTTTTCATTTCTATGATAGCCGACAGTTTCTTTGAGAACCAAAAAAGATACACAAATCTCTGATCTGAAAGAATAAAGAAATCCTACTATTATTGCTAAAGAAGTGTTACTATATCCTATGCACTTTCACGTCATATAAAAGGTCAAATAGCTAATTAAATTAAAGCGGATATGCTTTTCTATTCTATGCATTTCACCAACTTTCAAAGGTTTGAATCTTTTTTAAATGTAAATATATGTAAAGCTAGCATGACCTTTATGTGATGTATATATTCTAATAGAAGTATAAAAATCTGTAATTATGTGAATATAAATGTGCCTACTGGTGGAGGTTACATTCTGTGTCAAATAAGGAGGAAAGACGGGAACTGATATAAAATAACCTGTCAAAAGTATGAATTGCATCTCCAAACTCTTTCATGGATAAATCATTACCACCTGCTGTTTGTTTGGTTGATGCGAAGCAATTATTATCCAGGACATATATGATGTAGCAAACATGGCAATTAAAATAGTTCAAATACATAGATTGCACTTCCCATTAAAATAAAAGAACACACTTTTTACTCAGCTTTATCTTTGAGGCACAGATTTCAAGTTCAAACTTCTTCACACATGGTAAGGATACTATATCAAGACCAAAAGTATCCTCATATGTTAAAAAGTGGCAAAAATGCTTTTGAGAGATATATTCATTACAGATAAAAGGATAATATTTCCATATAACTGCCAAATAGTGCATATGAACATATAGATACAATCATTAGAAAAAGAAAGTACACCCTCTTTGAATTCTATGGTTTTAGTAATTACGACATAATCAAAAAATATCTAGTCCTTAGAAGGTCTTAAAATTAGATAAAAACATCCTCAGATGAAAAACATCAAATGACAAACTACACTGTTTCATTATTTATTTAGCAAAAACTAGATAAAATGCAAAAGCAGTGTGTAAAAAATTAAGTACACTACTACTGCTCCTGTAAGAATGAAAAGGATAAGTAAGGTGAGTCTGCAGGACCTCTGTATAAATAGACTTACCTGTCTGTAGCTCTTCTGGTGCTTTCTAAAGCAGCTGAAGGGATTCACTCACGTCCAGCCGCCACCTTAGATAGTCTCGGGGGGTCTTTAAGCTCTTGCATCACTGCTTTGGTAAGCAAAGATGGCATTCAGACACAGTGCTGGATGTTCAAAGAAAAGCCAGCCCATATTAAGCTGCATAGCAGCCATCCTAACACTAACAAGTGTCAGTAACCTATTAGTGTTGAGCGATTACGTTGGCCATCGACATCGGTCGATGGTCGATAGTCGACCATCATCGACAAGATATTCAATGGTCGATGGTAGATTATGATCGATGACCATTAAAGTCTATGGGAGAGCAACAACACCTTCATTCTTACACCCAAACAGGGCTGGAGAAGCTGGAATTAAGATCCACAACAGTCAAATAGATACATGCTACACCTTAGGCAACACACTTAGGTTATAAAAGCCACAGAAAAAAAAATCACACACCATTCACTATCCCTGTCTTGCACCACAGCATGAGCCTTAAACCTGCATGACCCACAAATTAAAAAGTGCCAGAAGGCAGTATGATTTGAACCATCATTTTACTTGAACTGGACATTGAATATCCCTGTCCTGGAATGCAGCATGAGCCCCAAACCTGCATGACCCCCACATTTAAAAAGTGCCCGAAGAAGGAGCCTATGAACCACCATTTTAGTTTCACTGGACATTGACTATACCTGTCCTGGGCCACAGCATGAGCCCTAAATCTGCATGACCCCAGATTAAAAAGTGCCGGAAAAAGGAATCTTTCAACCACCATTTTAGTTTCACTGGACATAGACTATCCCTGTCCTGGGCCACAGCATGAGCCCCAAACCTGCATGAACCCCAGATTAAAAAGTGCCGGAAAAAGGAGTCTTTCAACCACCATTTTAGTTTCACTGGACATAGACTATCCCTGTCCTGGGCCACAGCATGAGCCCCAAACCTGCATGACCCCAGATTAAAAAGTGCCGGAAAAAGGAGTCTTTCAACCACCATTTTAGTTTCACTGGACATAGACTATCCCTGTCCTGGGCCACAGCATGAGCCCCAAACCTGCATGACCCCAGATTAAAAAGTGCCGGAAAAAGGAGTCTTTCAACCACCATTTTAGTTTCACTGGACATTGACTATACCTGTCCTGGGCCACAGCATGAGCCCCAAACCTGCATGACCCCAGATTAAAAAGTGCCGGAAAAAGGAGTCTTTCAACCACCATTTTATTTGAACTGGACATTGACTATACCTGTCCTGGGCCACAGCATGAGCCCCAAACCTGCATGACCCCCAGATTAAAAAGTGCTGGAAAAAGGAGTCTTTCAACCACCATTTTAGTTTCACTGGACATAGACTATCCCTGTCCTGGGCCACAGCATGAGCCCCAAACCTGCATGACCCCAGATTAAAAAGTGCCGGAAAAAGGAGTCTTTCAACCACCATTTTAGTTTCACTGGACATATACTGTCCCTGTCCTGGGTAGCGCTTGCCCCTTCATATGAGTGCGGACCAATTGAGCTTCACTTGGAAATACTGGTGGTTAACGCTCCTGTTCCACCCAGGTGCCCTTTTTCTTGGCATTCTTTTTCTCATTTTACTCAACGTGCTGGAGGAAATTGTCTCTGTACTTTGTTCTCTGTCCGTGCTCCATACTCCATGTCCTCTGAATAACCTACATCTGGTCAAGTTTTCCTGTACCTCCCTTGTACAATTCAGAGGAATTTTTTTACCAGCTATTTTGTACATGCAAGTTTTTTAGTAGTTTAATTCTAGAAAACACATTTTTAAAATAGGATGGAATCCCACCATGTCTTTGTTTCTCTTTTTTAATTGTATTAAATGGGTTGTCTCAATAAAGGGATTGCTAGCTATGTTAAAGATCTTGCAAAAACAAGTCATTTTGCAATATGTGTCCATTAACAGTGTCCTACCTATTCCTGTTTCTGACAGCACCATCACCTTTGAGCCACTCTTGACAATTGTGAAGAACAAATGTCTGTTAGAAACAACATTTTTTTATAATAGGACCTGTAGTATAGCTGCATGTCACAGCAAAATGCCCCCAAAAATTCAAAGCATGACCCTTGAGCCACTTTGGACAATTGTGAAGAACAAATGTCTGTTAGAAACAACTTTTTTTTATAATAGGACCTGTAGTATAGCTGCATATCACAGCAAAATGCCCCCAAAAATTCAAAGCATGACCCTTGAGCCACTTTGGACAATTGTGAAGAACAAATGTCTGTTAGAAACAACATTTTTTTATAATAGGACCTGTAGTATAGCTGCATGTCACAGCAAAATGCCCCCAAAAATTCAAAGCATGACCCTTGAGCCTGTTCCAAAGGACCATGATTATTGCTGTATCTCACAGCAACATGACCCCAAAAAATTATAAATATGACTTCTCAGCCACTATTAAAAATTGTGAGGGAGAAATGCCACTTAAAAGCCACATTTCTGTTCCAAAGGACCATAATTATAGCTGTATCTCACAGCAACATGACCTCAAAACCATTGACAATGCGAAAACTTCTAAGGATAAAGTGAGTAAATGGAATACGGTGTTGTTATGAAACCTTGTTGTCTTTTACAGTCTCCTCACAGCAAAACCAGCAAAATGAACTGTGGGGAAAAGAGAATACAAATTGCAGTAAGAAAAGAACATATTTTAAAAAAAGTTTTCAAGAGGACCATTACTGGTTGAACAGGACTGATAAGTAGACTGGCAACTCATCGGTGACTAATCGGTGACCTCGGCAATTGGGGCCACAACATCATCAGAGATCCATGCCTGATTCATTTTGATGAAAGTCAAACGATCCACAGTATCTGTGGAAAGCCGGTTGCGTTTGTCTGTAATGACTCCTCCAGCTTTGCTGAAGGTCCGCTCAGATGTGACGCTGGCTGCTGGGCAGGACAACTCCTCTATGGCGTGGCGAGTGAGCTCAGGCCATTCGTCCATTTTGGATACCCAGAAGTCTATTGGGTCTGGAACACATACAAAAACATCGGTGTTGAGACGCAGATAGTCATGCACCATGATCTTAAGCTGGTCTCTGTGTGTTGGATGTGTGCCCTGCATTGCATGCGTTGGTGAGGTGGTAAATAAAGATTGCCAGAGGTTACCCATTAGGCTTCTGCCACCTTGCCTGCTGCTGCTGCTGCTGCCGCTACGGCTACTTGGCACTCTACTGCTGTCACGTCGCTGTGGTTGTTCCACCGTGACATTTGGGGAACGTGAAGCAGACACAACAGATGTCTCCAGTTGATCAATCAGCAAGGTCTCCATATCCTGCATTTTACTCTCTATTTGGGTGGGTGGAAGGAAAGTGCTGAGTTTTGTTTTGTACCGGGGATCCAGGAGGGTGGCCACCCAGTAACTGTTGTTCATTTTGATGGCCTTAATGCGAGGATCATGTTGGAGGAAATGGAGCATCCAAGCACTCATGTGAGAGATGGAGCCTTGATTTCCCAAGCCTCTGGATCGAGAGGCACTAGCAAACTGATCTTCCTCATCTTCCTCCTCCGCCTCAAATTCGCGCCAACCTCTTTCCAAGGCAGGGACGTCGGTAACGTCGGTGTCTAGGAATACCTCCTCCTCCTCCTTCTCCTCCTCCGCTGCCTCCGGCACAGCTTCAACACAGCCCTGACTTGCCTGAGATGATGCACCCTGAGAGCTGATGCGCCACCTTGCACTAGCTCTGGACTCTGAACCACTGCCTAATGGAGACCGATGAAATTGTGAAACTGTCGGGCCTTGTGGATTTGACGGAGAGAAAGGCTCCGTGTCCGCATCTGTGTCCGTCTCCTCCTCCGTCGCTGGCGGGACCTGTTGTTTCAGAGTGTCCAACGATCGTTCCAGAACTAAGATCACCACAATGCTCATGCTGACAAGGGCATTGTCTGCACTGACCATTTTGGTGGCTATTTCAAAACTGGCAAGGATGGTGCAGAGCTCTTTCACCTGCCTCCACTCTCGGTGGCTCAACATCCTGAGGTCCGCACCGCTGCTGGTCAGGCCATGTGTCACTTCGTACTGCGTAATGGCATTGCGCTGCTGCCACAATCGCTGGAGCATGTGGAGGGTGGAATTCCAGCGTGTTGCCACGTCAACAATGAGACGGTTGACAGGGAGGCCGAGCTGATGCTGCAACGCAGCCAGGCGGGACGAAGCAGGGTGCGAACGGCGGAAGTGCAAACTTAGACTTCGAGCCTTCCTCAGTAGGCAGTCCAGACCCGGGTAGCTCTTTAGAAATTTCTGGACGACAAGGTTCATGACATGTGCCAGGCAAGGGATGTGCTCCAGCCTACCGATCTTAAGGGCGGCCAGCAGATTTTGCCCGTTATCGCACACCACCTTGCCTGGCACAAGGTTCTTGGCACCCAGCCAGCGCTCGGTCTCGTTGCGGAGAGCCGTCCACAGCTCCTGACCTGTGTGTGGACGGTCTCCAAGACAGATTAATTTCAACACGGCCTGGTTTCTCTGTGATAGTGATGCCTCCAGAGGACCTTGGGGGAAAGAACCCTGCACCATCCCTGCGGTTTTGAAGAGCGTGCGCCGAGCCTGAGAGCCACCGTCACCCCAGAGACATCCACCCAGCTCACCTAGTGAGCTGTCACAGAGATATAGCGGCCTTGGCCGTGCTTACTAGTCCATTTGTCGGTGGTCAGATGGACTTTTTCGGCCACAGATGCAGACAACGCGCTTGAAATTTTAGATGACACGTGGCTGGCCAGGGCAGGGACGGCTTTTCTGGCAAAGAAATGCCTGCTCGGCATCTGGTATTGGGGGCAGGCAAGGGCCATGACGTGGCAGAACCCATCTGTGTCCACCAGACGGAAAGGCAACATTTCCAAGGCCAAAAGCCTGGCAATGCCGACATTCAGGCTTTTGGCTTTGGGATGGTTTGGGTTAAAGTGTTTCTTCTGCTCCCAAACCTGGAAGACAGAAGGCTGGCTGCTAGACTGGCCGCTGTATGGCGTGCAGGTCGTCAAACTGGCGGAAGGAGAAGGGGTAGGATGGGTCTCTGGTGGTGCTGGTGGTACTCGGGTGACGGTGGAGGCTGAAGCGGAGGCTGATCCCTGATCATGACTCTGAGAGACATGGGCAGCTGAGGAACGCTTGGTGGTGGCGGAGGAGGCGGAGACAGAGGGTGTGACAGTGGTTGGAGGCCCGGCGTCGGTCTGGCCTTTTTTGGCCAAGTGTTGCCTCCATTTCAACTCATGCATTCGCTGCATGTGACTAGACATGTTGGTGGTGGTTAACCACTTACGGTTCTTGCCTCTACTTATGCGTTTACGGCAAAGGCGGCATATGACATCGCTGGGTGAATCAGAGGCTTGCTCAAAGAAGGCCCAGGCTTGAGAGGTCCTGGACCCTTTTGACGGCGATAAGCGAGGAGCGGGGTTTGCGCTGACCGTGGCTGGCGGAATCATATCAGCGGACTTCTGCGACCGCCCTCTCCTTTTTGAGGCGGAACCCTTACTGACACTACCCCATCGTCTTCCTCCTCATCCAGTGATGAAGCGCTCGCAAGCAAATTCTGCTGAAAAGACCATGTTGGACTCTGCTCTGCTATTAGCATACATAGCTTCACAGACCTCTCCACGCTCATACATCAGTCCTCTCCCTGTTGTCTCCTGACTCTGTGGAGCTGACAGTGCAGCTGATTCAGCAGTGAGTAGCAGATCTAGGCAGGCACACACAGGGTTAATTCTGGCAGCAAACCCCCTCTCCCTGCTGTATAGAAGGAGAGCTGTCTGTGTGCTGAGGGGAGGGGGGAAGGGGGAGGAGAAGAGGCAGACAAGAAGCACTCCCCTGAATTAAAAAATCCTTTGCTGCCAGACACATTGAAGTAGGCTGAAAGCCTGTAGTGAGACAACTCCTTTAATCATTATCAAAAGAGGACATATAAATTGGTGCACAATCATAATTAATGAAAATATAAACATGAATCTTTATTAGGGACAAAAAATACCAGAAAAGAAAAAATAAAAACATTTAAAAAGCAAATAGCTGTAGTATATCACAAGGAAAGTAGAAAATTATCTAACAGACCCAATCCCAGCAAAGTATAATGTCACAAAAAGAAAAAAAAGAAAGAAAGAAAAATAATACACCATAGATATAATGCAATACTAGGAACAAAAAATATATGAAAGCTCATTTGAGATGGATGATAAAGAAACAAACCTAAATAGCAAAATATAAAGAAATTATCGCAAATAAGGCAATATCAGTTCCGGGAAACCAGGAGAACCCCACGCATATTACCATAGATATGGCTTCCTCATCGGTGGAGTTCATTAATTATGGTTGTGTGCCAATTTCTGTGTCCTCTTTTCTCTGGTTTGCCTTTAGACACAGTGACAGCACCTGTTGAATTATTTATTGTAGTGCCCGTCAGTTTTATTTTTGTCAATCATTTTAAAAACATGCTTTCTTAGATGTGTTTTTCCAAATGTGTTTTTTTTATTATTTCTTAAATACACCACAAAAAAAACACATGTAATATGTCTACAAATTTGTGTCTAAATGGATTACATTACAATAGGAGGGCCCACTCATGAAAACTTTGCCTTGGGCCCACCAATGTGGTAACCCCTTATCGCCGCAGCCAGTTTTGACCTCTATGAGGTGTCACTTTGGGTGACATGTATGAACGTTGGTGCTGACAAGCCAGTTCTAAATCGCTTTAAGGCAGTGTAGAATGTGCCAGAATGTATGAACCTGTTCTTCTGCAGGTCATACATTCAGGAGCAGTCTGGTGCCAATATGACAAGTCTGGCTCAGACAGACCACCTTTAACCTGGTCTTGCTATTCTAATTGCTATGGTTTGGCGCTAAAGAATCATAAATGTGTCTAATTCTACAATTTTGGTGCGACACCCCCAGAACTACCCAATTCTCTAGCGAATTTATGCTATCTATCATACATGAAAAAACTTTAAGACTCTCGGTTCACATATTTTGATCAAAAGATGTTTAAGCTGCCCACGACTTTCAACGTGATCTCAAAATCGGGCAGTCCTATACTATCTTTAAATGCTTCTTTAGGGATTTCCACGTAGTGTATTGCCCTTTTTGCAGTAATGTGCCGCTGGCGGCGGTCTGTGTGTGTACATGTATAATTACATGTGTGCCGCAGCCCTGCCAGTGGCACCCAGGTTTGCATACGTTTTTTCAGAAATTTTTTTGAGTGCAGAAACATACGTTATACTTGGTATACATTGATTTTAATATATCACTGCAAATAATAATCCCTGTTAAAACATAACTTTTACTTATCTTTTTTTAAAAAATATTAATATCTAAACCCCTATACATTACCACTACATACCTAGATGATACAGCATACTGTGCACTATCTGCCAGTGGAGTAATCGCCCTGATAAAGAGCGGCTCCGCTTTAATGACAGACAATGTCACTACATGCGTGTATAAACACCTTAAATCCCAGCTATCCCGACGCGTTTCCCCCATACAATTCTATACTGATACTTAGCTCAAGTGCTGCCAGGTATAATGACGATAAATTCCCGCAGCACCTCTGGTACGCTGGCACCCAAGATAAGAGGGATATCGTCATTATACCTGGCAGCACTTGAGCTAAGTATCAGTATATTCATCTAATTTTGAAGTACATGTGTTGTGATATATGCGTTGTATATAGCGTATTCTTTTTCCACAGTGAGAGAAATTTTGAATCCCCTGATGAACCCTAGAATTGTATGGGGGAAACGCGTCGGGATAGCTGGGATTTAAAGGTGTTTATACACGCATGTAGTGACATTGTCTGTCATTAAAGCGGAGCCGCTCTTTATCAGGGCGATTACTCCACTGGCAGATAGTGCACAGTATGCTGTATCATCTAGGTATGTAGTGGTAATGTATAGGGGTTTAGATATTAATATTTTTTAAAAAAAGATAAGTAAAAGTTATGTTTTAACAGGGATTATTATTTGCAGTGATATATTGGTATAAATCCTCTGTTCATATAGAATTTGTAGTATTTCATACATTGATTTTAACCTATATGGGAAGGAAGGGGTGCTTCCATTTTGGGTTTCTGTCCCCGCCCACTCTCACAGGCTGTCATAAGAAGGGCAGCTTGCAGGTTGGTGTTTTTTTATTTTTTCTCTCTGAATAATGGAGGTCGGTTGACCCAGCGAGGCCTGATTGGCTCGATTGAGAGGTAAAGATAGCATAGGACTGCCCGATTTTGAGATCACGTTGAAAGTCGTGGGCAGCTTAAACATCTTTTGATCAAAATATGTGAACCGAGAGTCTCAAAGTTTTTTCATGTATGATAGACAGCATAAATGCTTCTTTAGGGATTTCCACGTAGTGTATTGCCCTTTTTGCAGTAATGTGCCCCTGCGGCGGTCTGTGTGTGTACATGTATAATTACATGTGTGCCGCAGCCCTGCCAGTGGCACCCAGGTTTGCATACGTTTTTTCCTTAGCAGTAATGCATTTCCTATATTGCTATATACCTTGAGGTTTTACTTAGTCTTTAGTGTGCCACTGTTATTTGTATTAGATGTATGCTATTGCCTTTCAGTGTGCACCTATGCTTGCGTTTTTCAAAGTATATTTTAGATGTGCACAGCCTTATACGTTTTGTAGTCTATTTGAGAAATGGCAATCTCATTGGCTTGCTGCACTCAGCTGCCTCTTTTTAACCAGTGCAGGATAACCCAATTGCAAGTTCCTATCACTCCCTGTGAAGTTGCAGTCTGAATTGACTCCTAGTGAGGTAGCATGTTCAGTGTAGGGACTCACCTGCTCTGGGATCCCTTGACGTTTTGGGGGGTGAGCTTAATACAATCTTTGATCAAAAACTGTAAACTAAGAGTCCCAGGTTTTCATATTTTTCTTAGCAGTAATGCATTTCCAATATTCCTATATACCTTTATGTCTCATTTAGTTTTTAGTGTGCCACTGTTATTTGTATTAGATGCACTCTCACAGGCTGTCATAAGAAGGGCAGCTTGCAGGTTGGGTGTTTTTTATTTTTTCTCTCTGAATAATGGAGGTCGGTTGACCCGGTGGGAGGCCTGATTGGCTCGATTGAGAGATAAAGATAGGATAGGACTGCCCGATTTTGAGTTCACGTTGAAAGTCGTGGGCAGCTTAAACATCTTTTGATCAAAATATGTGAACCGAGAGTCTCAAAGTTTTTTCATGTATGATAAATAGCCATATCACACAAAATAGTTTATAACTAGCATCCACCATATGTCTACTTTATGTTGGTAACATTTTTTAAAGGTCTTTTTAATTTTTTTACAACATTAAGGGGCTTAGAAATTCAGTAGTAATTTTTCACATTTTCAAGAAAATTTGCAACACAGATTTTTTTAGGGAACAGTCCAGTTCTGAAGTGGTTTTGAGGAACCTGCATTTTAGAGACTCCCATTCATTAGGATACATTTTAGGTGCAATTTCAGGTTTGCGGACACCCTAAAGTGCTAAAGACCCAATATTGGATACTACAACCCTTAAGCAATATATCCAGGGGAGTAGTGGTTATATTGGCACCACAGATGTTTTACAATTTTTTTTAGTTTTAGGCTGTGAATTTCTTTTTTTCCAATAGTATTCAACTTTAACTGAAAATGTTTTACTTTTACAAGGAATCCCAGAAATCTTCCAAGTTCAGCAATACCCTAAATGTGTGTGTAAACTGCTGTTTGGGCACATGGCAAGGTGTAGAAGGAAAGGAATGCTATGTGGTTTTTGGGACACAGATTTTGGTGAGTACCATGTTGCATATTCAAAGTCCCCAGAGTACCAGAAAAGGTAAAACCTTCCAGAAGTCTCCCCAAGTTGGACTCAACACCCGTCTGGAAACACATGTAGGGGTGTATTGTGCATTTTTTTGCCCACAAGTATTTCATAGGTTTATTAGCATTGGACCATAAAAACAGAAGAAAAAAAATGCAATTCCGACATTTTTTTTTATTTTAGTAATAATAACCTTTATTTATATAGCGGCAACATATTCTGCAGCACTTTACAATTTGGAGGGTTTAGGTACAGACAAAAAGACAGACATTACACAATGAAAAGCTACTTACGGATGAGACACAAGGTGTGAAAGTCCAGCCATGTGACATAAATATAGGGTGGTTTATATAGAAATCAGATGAACCTGCCACCCAGACAGTACATCTATATACAGATAAGGGCCGTGTATGGAGTGACAGAAATGTGTGCGCTAGAGTGGGGGGTTAGCCATTAGGGATTCTGGTAGGCCAGACTGAGAAGATGTATTCTCAGGGCCCTTTTAAAACTATGAGGGCTATTAGTTTGCCTGATCGCCCGAGGTAGCATGTTCCAGGGAACTGGTGCCGCATGTGAGAAATCTTGGAGATGGGCATGGGAGGTTCGGATGAAATCTAAGATCATCAGCAGAGCGGAGAGACCGGATAGGGTGGTAGACAGAGATGAGGGAGGAGATGTAGAGGGGTGCAGTGATGTGGAGAGCTTTATGGGTGAGTGTGATAAGTTTATATTGCATCCTATACTGAATGGGCAACCAGTGCAGTGACTGACACAGGGTAGAGGCATCAGTATAGCGGCTGGAAAGAAAGATGAGCCTGGCTGCTGTATTAAGGACAGATTGGAGAGGGGAGAGTTTACAAAGAGGGAGACCGACAAGCAGGGAGTTACAATTGTAAAGATGAGAAAGAATTAGAGCAACAATGAGAGTATGAGTTCTTTCCACAGTGAGAAAAGGATTCTGGAGATGTTCTTGAGGTGCAGGTGATAGGAGCAGGCAAGAGATTGGATAAATGGGGTGAAAGACAGGTCAGAATCGAATATAACCCCAAAACAGCAGGCCTACTGCCTAGGAGTTATGGTGGTACCATAAACTGAAGCAGAAATAGCAGTGGGGGTCACTTAGTAGACGGTGGGATGACAAGAGTATCAGTTATAGTGAGGTTAAGTTTAAGATAGAGAGAGGACATGATGTCAGAGACAACGGGCAGACAGTCACTGCTGTTTTGAAGGAGAGCGGGAGTGATGTCATGGGAAGAGGTGTATAATTGTGTGTCATCAGCATATTTTAATTTAAAAGCCTTCGCCTTGTGTTATAAATGACAGGATAACTTTACTATGTGGGTCATTACAATTACAACAATATTAGTTTTATATAGTTTTTTATGGTTTAATACTTTTACACAATAAAAATGCATTTGTAAAAAATTAAGGGCCACATGTATGAAACTGTTTAGGTCTAATTCTCACTCTTTTGCCCATAGTAACCTATGAACAAAAAAGTGAGTTTTAGACCTAAACAGGTTCATACATGTGGCCCTAAGTTTTTATGTGGTGATAGTCTGACAGTCATACATTTTTTCTTTGTATATATATATGGAGCTGTTTAAGAGCTTTTTTTTGTGGGATGAGTTGAAGGTTTCATTGGTATCCTTATGGAGTTCATGTGACACTCTGGTTTTTATCAAGAATTTTGCAAGGCAGAATGAAAAACATACAGCAAGTCGGTCAACATTCAGTATACTAGCCCTCAAACGGATATCCGGGCATAGCTCCCGCACGGGATTGGTGCCCACCAAAGATCCAGAGTCCAAGGACCGATAAAGCAGCAATCTTTATTGTATCCAAAAGTGAATATAAAACAGCACTACAGCAGCATAACCCCACAAGGATGTGGTAACACAAACGCGTTTTGGGCAATGGCCCTTGCTCACTGTGATGGCGGCACCAATTACCACCCTGCCTTTTAAAATAACTTAAAACCAATCACAAAGCTAGCTTCAATCACATGATGTAAAACAGAGAAATACAACAGTTGCCATGGATATATGTTTAACTGGGGACGTATGCATAGGCGAATACATCTCTCACATATTGATGCTGCGGCTGTATATATACATGTATATATAAATATTGTTACAATAATGTCTAAATATCTTTCAATAGAAATACAGCAAGTCTAAGGATTCATTGTGCCTCCTTATATCTGACCAATTTGGTCCAATTACCACCTCTGTACGGACGTGTTATTATTTCTATGGCAAAACATTTAAAACCCTTGAGATCACCATTATGGGTCTCCACAAAATGTTTGGCTGCTCCCGACAACTGGCCCTGATGAATTTTAATGCTGGAAATGCCATAATCGATTTTTATTTTTGGATATGCTGCCAAATTTTTTTTTTTCGAATGTGCCTGAATAATATATATTGTGTTGGACATTAGAGAGGGCGAATTTCTAAAAAATTCGACGGCATTTTCGCAAATTTTCCGAAAAAATTTTTGTTTCGGTCCGAATTACTTCGCACGAATCCGTTAAAAAACAGCATTTCCGGGCTGCACAGAGCCTGCAGGTCTGAAGAACTTTGTGCCATGCTTAAATATCAAGGGACGGGTTTGGTTTTCATACAAGTTGTGTTTTAGTATGACAAAAAACCAGAGACTGCCGTCACTCTTAGAATCGCTTCTCTATAAAATTCCCTGGCACTTAAAGGGAAAACGACCAAAAAAAATCAAAAGGGAATGCGCCTAAAAGTCATGCCAGCAAAAGCTGGGAAAAAAAAAACTGAGACTCAGGGGGCAACTTAGTGACAGAGTGGGAGGTGACGGCGGCACCACACAGCAAAGAGGTCGACAGTGGCACAATGACATTCTGGAGGGGGGAAAACGGACAGCCCAGAGTGGCACAATGACACAGTGTAGAGGTCACGGGAGCACCCCGCAGCAGCATGAGGTCAGGGATGGCACAATGACATCTGGGGGTGGGAAAACAGTTTTTTAGGGGCCCCAGAGTGGCACAAGACACAGTGTGGAGGGCACGGCAGCAGCGCAGAGGTCAGAGGGCACAATGACATTCTGGAGGGGGTAAAACGGAGTAGGCCACAGAGGGCACAATACACGTGTGGAGGTCACGACAGCAGCCACACAGCACTGAGGTCAAAAGTGGCACAATGACATTTGGAGGGGGCAAAAAAAGGAGTAGCCACAGAGTGGCACAAAGACAGAGAGTGGAGGTCACGGTAGCAGTAGCATAGGTCAGGGGTGGGACATGACATTCGGAGGTGGCAAAAACAGAGTAGGCCCAGATGGCACAAAAGACACAGTGTTAGGTCACACACAGCCACAACACACATGAGGTCCCGCAGTACAAGACATTCGGAGGGGCTAAAACAGGGGTAGGGCCCAGAGTGGCACAATGACACAGTGGGAGGAACGAAAACAGCCAGCTAGGTCAGGCAGTGGCTCAATGACATTCTGGGGTTGGCTAAAACAGGAGTAGGCCACAGAGGGCACAATGACAAGTGTGGAGGGCATGACAGCAGCAGCATGAGGGCAGGCAGTGGGACAAGACATTTTTGGGGGGCTGAAACAGGAAATAGGCCAAAGATGGACAATACACAGTGTGGAGGGGAGAAAGCACAGCAGCATGAGGGCGACAGTGGCACAATGACATTCTGGGGATGGGAAAAAAAGGATAGGCACAGAGTGGGACAATGAACACGTGGAGGTCAAACAGCAGCCCCAGCACAGCATGAGGTCAGGCATGGCACAAGACATTCCCGGAGGTGGCTAAACCAGAGTAGGCCAACAGAGTGGCACAATACAAGAGTGGAGGTCACGGTAGCACAGCAGAGGTCAGACGTGGCAAATGACAAACTGGAGGGGGCAAAACAGAGTAGCCAAGAGTGGAAAATACACAGTGGGGAGGGTAGGCAGCAGATGAGGGCAACAGTGGCACAATGAACAGTTGAGGCAAGCACAGCATGAGGTCCCCGGCAGTGGCACAAGACATTCTGGGGGTGGGAAAAACGGGGTAGCCCCAGAGTGGCACAATGACAGAGATGGAGGGCACGGGAGCTAGCATGAGGTCAGGGAGTGGCACAATGACTTTTAGGAAAAAAGGGGGGGCAAAAAATGAGTAGGCCACAGAGTGGTACAATCACGTGTGGGGTTCACGGCACCAGAACGCAGCAGCAGCAAGGTCATAAAGTGGGACAATGACAGAGTGTGGAGGGGGTGCAATACTGGTAAAGATGGTTGGGGGGCAGATGGAGAAACTGTCACAGATGTTTGGCACAGGGGGTGGCGGATCAAATAGTGCTGGGGCGGGTAGTTTTAACCCAGACTCATTTCTCACATTTGGGTGAGGCATCTGCGATGTCGTCTGACGCCTAAGGCTTTGGTGTGTGGAAATCCTGGCCATCCACCCTGATTCATTTTGAAAAAGGGTCAGTCTTTCCCACATTTCCCAGACAGGATTTCTCCTTTTGGTAACGTGGCCCCTCCCCGCATGAACACCCCTCTAAATGCCACACATGGCCGGGCGGGACACTTCTCCACTGCAAACTCGGCAAGTTCGGTCACCATCCATTTTTGGCTCCCCAGAGCCCAGCAACCTTCTAACTGGGGGGGAGAGTGCATCTGGACCGAGAGATGATGGCAAAGAAAACAACTCTCTTCTGCAGAGGTGGAGCCTTATTGGCTGCAAGGGCATGTGTGCCAGGGGGCGTATGTTTTGCTGCAGCGGCAAGGACCCACCACATCTGACCCATTTTTTCCCCCGGCCACCGGGGTGACGCTGCAGTTTTGACGCAGGGCTGTGGTGCAAGTTACCCCCCGGCCACGCTTCACTTTCTGCCCAAAATTCTAATATATAATTCGGCCCCTTTTGGTGTTTTTGCAAAGAACTCCCCAACCGCAGAGGGTGATTTTACCCCCAAACCTCCGCACTGAGTGAATACTCCCGAGCTCCACCGGGGCCCCCTGTCCCCTATTTTTTTGGACCCCCAAAGCGGTTTTTCTCCCCCGTGTCCGTTTGGCTCCTGACCTCACATGTGCTACCCGCGCTAAACCCCCATACAAACCCACTTTGCTGGCTGACCCCCTTTTTTACTGACGATGTAAGCCCTCTTCACCCGGCTCCCAAGTGCGGTGGGGCTACATCATATCGTTTGTGTTTATCGTCACTCTTTCCTTCCCCGGGTCTTGGTAGCAGAGGCTGACCCCTCAAACATGAACTCCCATCCCACTCTCCACATCAAATTTTTGCCCCCTACTGCAAGAAGCAGGGATTTGGCCCCTTTTCTTCGCTCCAAGTAGTGCTGACTGCCCCCTAAAAATTTTTAAATTCCAAAATAGTGGCGTGACCCAACCACATAGAGATCTCTGGTGGGGGAAACCCGGGGATGGGAACAGGGGGGTTTGGGGACAGGTAGGGCCGCTGACCCCCCCCGGGCCATCCAAAAGGGGGTTGTGTTGACTTTCCCACCGACTCTTGGTGGGTTGTCTGATGTCACTGGGGGGAAAAGTGGAGACCTAGTCAACCAATCAAAAAACCCTTGGGTTGCTAGTCAGCCACACGGCTGCTAGATGACACCGCGTTCGGGGCCTCACCGAGTGCCCCCCGCTGCATGTCCCCTTGCTGTGCGCACCGGGGCCGGGAATTTTTTTGTGCCTCTCCACTCGAAGGGGAAGGAGCATCCCCTCTTTGTCTGCATACTGTTCTAAAATATACAACACTGTTTGATGAAAAATTTTGATATGTTTAATCAACCCCCTTTTTTTTCACCCCAAAGAACCCCAGAAACAAGCTGGGAAACCCCTTGGATATAAATTCGCTCCAAAAATGGGCGGAAAAATTGACTTGTATGTGCCGTTTAAAAACCTGTGTATTTTACTAAATATAAAAGCACAAACGGGCAAATTAAACCCTTTGGGATATGAATTATGAACAGAATTTCTTCTGTGGCGGGAAAAACAAATTTTTTTTCCCTTTTACTGAGTAAAACTGCAAAAAAATATTATTTAAAACCCTTGGATGTAAATTCGAAAAAGAATTGAGCAGCCAAAAACTAGCGTTTTAATGGCGTGTATTTTACTACAAAACAAGAAAAAAACTTGAAATTTAAACCTTCGGTTATAAATTTATGCTACAGGAAAAAAATGTTTTTTTTGGCGGTGAAATAAATTTTCTTTTAGTCACCACGCAGCAAACAACGCTTAAAAAACCCCGGGATGTAAATTGCGCCAAAAAATTTGAGCAACCAAAAAACTACCAGTTTGTAGCATTTTCCCCTGCCGTTTTTTTTACCTAACAAAAAGAAAAACTTGAAATTTAACCTTCGCTTGTAAATTTTTTGCTACAGGAAAAATTTCTTTTTGGGGTAAAAAAAAAAGGTTTCTTTGTCACCACAGCAGCAAAAAACCTTAATTGCCCCCTGGAGTAAATTTGAAAAAGAATTGAGCAAAAAAAACTACGAGCTTTGTGGGGTTTTACAATGGCGTTTTTTTTTACGCACACAACAAGGGGAAAATTTGTAATTAACCTCGTTTGTAAATTTGCACAAAAAAAGCTTTTTTTTGGCGGTAAAAAATAGGTTTCTTTAGTCACCACAGCAGAGAAAAACGTTTAAATTTAAACCCCCTATGAAATTGCCCCAAACAAAGAGCCAACCACAAACTCCCAAACTTTGTAGCGTGTTACAATGGCGTGTTTTTTTTACGCTCACAACAAGAAGGAAAAATTGTAATTAACCTTTTTCACTTGTGAATTATGAACAGGAAAAATGTTTTTTTTTGGCGGTGAAAAATAGTTTCTTTTATCACCACGCAGCAAACAACGTTTTAATTAACCGTGGTGTAAATTGCGAAAAGTATTTACAACCAAAAAAATACGAGCTTTGTACGTGTTACAATGGCGTGTTTTTAAACGCTACACAACAAAGGAAAACTTGAAATTTAACCTTCGCTTGTGATTATGCTACAGAAAAATGACTTTTTTGGGGGAAAAAATAGGTTTTTTTTGACACTACAGCAGCGAAAAACCTTAATTAACCCCCTGGAGTAAATTGCCAAAAGAATTGGCGCCAAAAATGAAGTGGTATTGTTTTGTAAAAAAACGCTGTTTTTTTTAAATTAATAAAAGAACAGGCTTAATCCCCCCTTGGTATTCAATGGCTGTGAGCCGATAGCTTAAAATGAATATGCAGTAACTTGACACATGCTGGACTTCAGTCCATCCCCCAAAAAATCAGAAAAGAACGTTAAGAGAAGCGTCTTCAGCAAGCTGAGACACCCCCAAAAATCGCTGTATGAAAACATTCTTTTATATCAGCTATCACCCGCGGCAGCGCCTCCCAAATCAGTACAGTAAAAGGCGGTATGAGTCCCCGCGCCCCCGGGGTTTAATTAGTGCAGTGCGTAAAGAATCCCGCCGGTCTCTGATTGGCTTCATCTTGATATGTCATTAGGCTATCCCCTTCTTCCTCCCAAGTTTTTCCCCCATGAACGCCATTCCGCAGCCATTTTATCAATCAAAAGCACACTTCATTACCCAAAGTCCCCCCAAAGTTCGACTTTCTTTCAGAACGAATTTTCCTAATTTCTAAACGAACCCCTTTCGTTAGAATCGATCCCCTTTTTAATGACTATTGATTAAAAAAATGTTGTATGTCATATGATGTTTACCTTTACTCAAAAATTTTGTAGTTTTGAAGCTAAATTTAAAAGCTCTGCAGCGAATACCACCGCTTTTAAAAAAATCCTGTTTGTGACAGCCAATCTTGCCCATTATTTTGGAGGTAGTAAATACTGGGGGAGATTATATTACCCAGGGTTGGGCCTCTTTTTTGGTACACCTGTATACCCTTTCTAAGAATTTGTGGGTTTACGTCCGGCGTAAATTTGATTTTTTCCTAAAATTGTTTTACTTGATTAAAATTTCTACTATATTTGTAGGAAAGTAATTTTTTTAATGTTGTTGTCCCGCTTTGTGTTTTTTTCTTCTTTCATCACAATTGATTTTGTTTCTTTATCCTAACTTTTTGTTTTGCTTTATTTATATCTTTTTTGTTATAACCCCCTGTGTTTTAATCTGGTCACTATATCCGCTTCTGCCCCGTCATAATCCCCATCCCCGTACAGATTTTTCTGGGTCTAACTAACCACCATACGGTGTTTGATGGTGACAACTATTAGCTCTGAGGGTGAATTTCCTGAGTTTTGGTTTTCGACAAAAAAAGTAGTGATGTGCTTTTGTCTTCTGAACCCTAAGTTCGCACATCCAAAAAAGGAATTTCCAATTTTTTCCAAAATCCCGTAAATTTTTTTGATTGAAAGGGTTCTGATTAATGACAGAGAAATGTCAATTTTGTATATTGACATGTAAGTTTTTGATCCATGGGTCAACATGATACCCCAATTTATATTGTTTTTTTTTTGTAGAACATTTAAAAAAAAAGGGGCTTTTTGTTAAAATAAATTTATGCATACTATTTTCTGTTGCCCCTAATTTTTTTGTTTCCGTATACAACTGTGTAAATTAAGGGAATTTTTTTTTTTCTGAATGAAGTGACATTTTCATTGGTCCCCCTTTGCCGTTTATATAAGTTTTTGATTGCTTTTATTCAAACCCGCCATTTTTTTTTGTTTTTACAGCATTTATTGTGGATTTTAAAAAACTGACAAATTTTTAGGCCCGGTTGTTAGCATCCAGGATTCAAAACATGTATACTTATTTTGATTTTTGATTTTCCCGGGCATTGCCATTTTTAGTGGGAAAAGGATGGTGTACATGTTTTTACTTTAAAAATTTTGTTTTTTTTTTTATGTGTCTTTTCCCTTTTTTTTTTTTTTATTTTTACTTTGTTTTTCATTCTTCCCATAGGGAAATTTAAATGATGATCAGTTGGTCACTGTACAATACATAACAGTACATTTTGACGCCACAAGGAACCTGAAGCCTTTTTTAAAACTTCCAGATTACTATGTAACATACCCAATGCCATGATGCCGGGGGCTAATAAGACAGAGAGCCTCCCCTGTTTTTTCCCTTTTGTGCCTGAGTTTTGCGGGCTGACAAAGCAGGGGCCAGCTGTTATATACAGCTAGTTCTAAGCTTCAATCAGTGGAAACCACTTGTGACCCACAAATGTTCGACTTTCCCCAAGCAGTTTTAGGAACCCCTTCCACTTTATGCTATGGGGGATGTCAAATATTTGGGAAGAGGTTAAAATGGGCCCTTTTTGCAGAACTATCTAGATGGACACCCAAAAAGCAGATGGTTAGTGCCCATTTGGTCCCCACTAAGCGTGCGTTGCTGATTTTAATTTGGCTGCGGTCCCTCCAGTGTACCAAAGGGGTTAACCCCAAATTTTCCCCATGTTCACCACCACAAAAGGGGTCTGAATTAGGCCCACAGTGTGGGGTATACCCCAATCTTTTTCCCCCGGGAAAAACCTTTTTCATGGCTTCCTTTTCTCACCCTTTTGCTCTTCCTGTGGAGATGACCTGTTATCTGAATCCATATTGCAATTGGTGAAGATTAATTAATTTCCCAATTTAAAAGAATTTTTTTCACAGGGACTCTAAGTCTTATGCCTCCTTGTGATTTCCCTCAAACAGTACCAACCATGTTTTAACGAAAGGTAAAACTACAAAAGGGAAAACCCCCCAGTCCAACCATTAAAAAATTTTTAAAAATTCTTCAATCTCACTCAAAAACTAAACAGTTTTAGGTTTCTTTGTGTATCTGCTACTCCTTTCCCCTGTAGCAGATTCCTTTTTTTTGCAGACCAACAAATTTCCTACAACATTAAATTTTTTCTTTTTTTTCTTTTTTCAAAAAGGGGGCTTATAAAATTAATTTAGAACCTATTTTTGGACCTTAAGCAAGATATCCAGTCCCTAGTTACCCTCATTGAGTATGTGAAAAACAAGATGTTGGACAGGCCCCTAATCCTTTTTAGACCCTAATGATTCCCTGGAAGATGAGTACACAATTTGCAATAAACTCTGGACCAAGAAAAAATTTACTAGGGAAATAACATTTAAAATAAGAGAAATTCCTGAAATGGTCCCAAATAGGGGGTGAGCGAATTTAAACTAACAAAAGGAACTCGTTTTTGAATTTCAGGGAAAAATTTAAAATTCTGAAAAAAGCCAAAGTTATGGCGATTCACGGTAATGAAGCTAAAATGGCCGGGCACATGGGTTACATGGAGCAGAGAAAATTTTTTGGGGGGAAAAAAGGAACACCATCAATGACATGTGCAGCCCCGCAGCCAATCAGCAGCCCGCCGTTTCTGTGAAAACACGCCCAATAAATACGGCAGCCATCCAAAAAACTGCCACTTCCATTTTGGGCCACATGTATGAAAAAGTTAGGTCTAAAAAACCCCTTTGTTGCCCCTAGGAACCAATCAAAACGCCTCTTTCATTTTTTCCCAAACACTATTTGAAATTAAAGGGGCGCCCCGATTGGGTTTCTATGGGGAAAAAAGTGAATTTTTGACCTAGACAGTTTTCATATAGTGTCCAAGAGTCAATTTTTCCTTGTTTGTGTGGTTTTCTGATAAAACCAGGGTGTGTATTTATCAAATAAGACTCTTTATTAAAAACAGAGTTTTTGTATTTAAACAAAAAGTATGTCAGACAAAAGAGGGGGCAGGTCATTCACATGCGGTGGCATGGCACAAATTTTCCTGGAGCAACACAGGTCCAGCAAGTAAGGGGGGCATCGGCCCGGGGTGACTCCAAGGGCCCGAGCTCCCTTGTCATTTTGTGGGCCCATTTGACCACATCCCAAGGTTCTTGAATGGTTTACTAGGTCATCCACTTCCTCCCGATGACATATGACAAACCCCCCGCCCAAAAGGGCATGGGTTCGTCAAACACAAACCCTTTGTTTGGGATGGCCCGGAGCAGGAGGGCCTCACCTGTCCCGTTCGGTTCCCTCAGCTAGAGAATTACTATGTGGTCTAAGCTCTGCTCCACTATACAGCGAGGACGAACTATTTGAGGACAGTCAGCAGCGTTGCACCAAAAAAGGAAGGTAGACTCCATCTTCTTGCAGTAAGCGGGGGAAGTAGTGAGTGAGAGTGGCTGGGGGGTTTTGTTGCGAGCGGTCAGGGTCTGTACACCCAAAACCTTGAGGAGGACAGCAGTAACAGGCAAACACTAATCGATGACGAAGTAGCCGATCGCACTTGGGAGCCAGCAGAAACTAGGGCTTCATCATCATCGTCGGGAGAAGAGGGTGGTAGCTTGCGCGTCAGACCCTGCCTTTTAAAATAACTTAAAACCAATCACAAAGCTAGCTTCAATCACATGATGTAAAACAGAGAAATACAACAGTTGCCATGGATATATGTTTAACTGGGGACGTATGCATAGGCGAATACATCTCTCACATATTGATGCTGCGGCTGTATATATACATGTATATATAAATATTGTTACAATAATGTCTAAATATCTTTCAATAGAAATACAGCAAGTCTAAGGATTCATTGTGCCTCCTTATATCTGACCAATTTGGTCCAATTACCACCTCTGTACGGACGTGTTATTATTTCTATGGCAAAACATTTAAAACCCTTGAGATCACCATTATGGGTCTCCACAAAATGTTTGGCTGCTCCCGACAACTGGCCCTGATGAATTTTAATGCTGGATATATGCTCCATAATGCGTATCTTTAGTTTTTGGATAGTGCTGCCAACATATTTTTTTTCGCAAATAGTGCACTGAATAATATATATTGTGTTGTGACTATTAGAGATGGGCGAATTTCTCAAAAATTCGATTCGGTCACTTCGCAGAATTTTCCGACAAAATTTGTTTCGGTCCGAATTACTTCGGCACGAATCGCGTTAAAAAACAGCTATTTCCAGGCTGCACAGAGCCTGCAGGGTGCTGAAGAACGTTTTTGCCATGTTTAAAAATATGCAGAGGAGCTTGGTTTGGTTTTCCCATACAATGTTGTGTTTTAGTATGACACGCAGATGACTGCCGTCACTCTTAGAATCGCTTCTCTATAAAATTCCCTGGGCACTTAATAGGGGAAAACTGACCAAAAAACTCAAACGGGAATGCAGCCTGATAAAGTCATGCCAGCAAAAGCTGGAAAAAAACAAGCTGAGAGCTCAGGTGGCAACATTAGTGACAGAGTGTGGAGGTGACGGCGGCAGCCACAGCAGCATGAGGTCAGCCCAGTGGCACAATGACATTCGGGAGGGGGCAAAAACAGGACTGGCCACAGAGTGCACAATGACACATTTGTAGAGGTCACGGCCACCCAGCCACAGCAGCAGCATGGGGTTTCAGGCAGTGGCACAATGACATTCTGGAGGTGGCAAAACAGTATTAGGCCACAGAGTGGCAAAGTGACACCAGTGTGGAGGTCACGGCAGCGCCGCATGAGGTCAGAGAGTGGCACAATGACATTCTGGAGGTGGTAAAAACTGGAGTAGGCCACAGAGTGGCACAATGACACAGTGTGGAGGTCACGACAGCAGCCACAGCAGCAGCATGAGGTCAGGCAGTGGCACAATGACATTCTGGAGGTGGCTAAAACAGGAGTAGGCCACAGAGTGGCACAATGACAGAGTGTGGAGGTCACGGTAGCAGTAGCATGAGGTCAGGCAGTGGCACAATGACATTCTGGAGGTGGTAAAAACAGGAGTAGGCCTCAGAGTGGCACAATGACACAGTGTGTAGGTCACGACAGCAGCCACATCAGCAGCATGAGGTCAGAAAGTGGCACAATGACATTCTGGAGGTGGCTAAAACAGGAGTAGGCCACAGAGTGGCACAATGACACAGTGTGGAGGGAACGAAAACAGCAGCAGCATGAGGTCAGGCAGTGGCTCAATGACATTCTGGAGTTGGCTAAAACAGGAGTAGGCCACAGAGTGGCACAATGACACAGTGTGGAGGTCATGACAGCAGCAGCATGAGGTCAGGCAGTGGCACAATGACATTTTGGAGATGGCTGAAACAGGAGTAGGCCAAAGAGTGGCACAATGACACAGTGTGGAGGGCACGAAAGCAGCAGCAGCATGAGGTCAGACAGTGGCACAATGACATTCTGGAGATGGCAAAAACAGGAGTAGGCTACAGAGTGGCACAATGACACAGCGTGGAGGTCAAGACAGCAGCCACAGCAGCAGCATGAGGTCAGGCAGTGGCACAATGACATTCTGGAGGTGGCTAAACCAGGAGTAGGCCACAGAGTGGCACAATGACAGAGAGTGGAGGTCACGGTAGCAGCAGCATGAGGTCAGACAGTGGCACAATGACTTTTCTGGTGGTGGAAAAACCAGTAGTAGGCCACAGAGTGGCACGATGACACAGTGTGGGAGGGGTTACGGCAGCAGCATGAGGGTCAGACAGTGGCACAATGACACAGTGTGGAGGGCACAGAGCAGCATGAGGTCAGGCAGTGGCACAATGAAAATTCTGGGGGGTGGCAAAAGGGGAGTAGCCACAGAGTGGCACATGACAGAGAGTGGAGGTCACGGTGGCAGCAGCATGAGGTCAGGCAGTGGCACAATGACAAATTCTGGAGCTGGCAAAAAAGGAGTAGGCCAAAGAGTGGTACAATGACACAGTGTGGATGTCACGGCACCAGCAACAGCAGCAGCAGCATGAGCACATAGAGTGGCACAATGACAGAGTGTTGAGGTGGGTGGCAATACTGGTAAAGATGGTTGGTGGCAGATGGAGAAACTGTCAGCAGATGTGTGGCATCGGGGCGGGTGGCGGCATCAGAATAGTGGCTGAGGCAGGTAGTTTGAACCCGGGACTCATTTCTCACAGTTTGGGTGAGGCATCATGGTGAATGTCGTCTGACGCCTAAGGCATTGGTGTGTGGAAATCCTGGCCGATCCACGCCTGATTCATCTTGACAAAGGTCAGTCGTTCCACATTTCCCGAGGACAAGCGAGTTCTCCTTTTGGTAACGATGGCCCCTGCCACACTGAACACCCGCTCTGATGCCACACTACTGGCCGGGCAGGACAGCTTCTCCACTGCAAACTCGGCAAGTTGCGGTCACACATCCAGTTTGGCTGCCCAGTAGTCCAGCAGACCTTCTAACTGGGTGGCAGAGTGAAATCTGGACCGAGAGATGATGGCAAAGAGAAACAACTCTCTTCTGCAGAGGTGGAGCCTTGATTGGCTGCAATGGCATGTGTGCCACTGGGCGCTACTGCTGTTGCTGCAGCGGCTGGATGGACCACCACATCTGAGCCACGTTTCTCCCAGGCCACCGGATGGTGACGCTGCATGTGTTGACGCAGGGCTGTGGTGCCAACGTTAGCTCCCTGGCCACGCTTCACTTTCTGCCCACAGATTCTACATATATATATTCGGCTCCTTTGGTGTCTTAGCAAAGAACTGCCACACCGCAGAGTGGGTGATTTTACCGCCAACGCTCCGCACTGAGTGAATACTACCGACGCTGCCACGCTGAGCCCCTGTGCCGCTACTTTTTTGGACCTGCAAAGCGGGTTTTCTACCCCGTGTCCACTTGGCTCCTGACCTCACACTGCTGCTACCCTGCTGACTCACGGCCATACAACCCACTTGCTGGCTGACGCCCTTTTTTACTGACGATGATGAAGCCCTTGCTTCACCCGGCTCCCAAGTGCGGTCGGCTACATCATCATCGATTTGTGTTTCATCGTCACTGCTGTCCTCATCACCGGTCTTGGTATGCAGAGGCTGACCCCTCACAACATGACCTCCCATGCCACTCTCCACATCTATTCTTTTTCGCCTACTGCAAGAAGCAGGGGATATTGGCCCCATTCTTCGCTGCCAAGTAGCTGCTGCTGCCCTCCTCAAATTGTTCATCCTCGCTATAGAGTGGCGCTGAGCCCAGACCACATAGTAGATCTCTGGCTGAGGGAACCGGATGGGACACAGGCGGGTTGAGGACAGGTGAGGGCCGCTGACCCGCTCCCGGGCCATGCCAACTAAGGGTTGTGTCTGACGTTCCCCCCGACTCTTGGCTGGGGTTGTCTGATGTCATCTGGGAGGAAGTGGATGACCTAGTCAACCAATCAAGAACCCTTGGGTTTGCTAGTCAGCACACGGCTGCTAGATGACACCGGCAGTTCTGGCCTCACCGAGTGACCCCTGCTGCGATGTCCCCTTGCTGTGCTGCGACCTGGGCCTGGAATGTTTGTGCCTCTGCCACTCGAAGGGGAAGAGCATGCCACCTCTTTGTCTGACATACTGTTCTAAAATATACAGACACTGTTTGATGAAGATATCTGTATATGATAAATACACACCCTGTTTTTCACTCCAAATGAACCCGGTAACAAGCTTGGGTAACCCTTGGATATAAATTGCGCTCCACAAATGGGCAGGAAAAATTGACTTGTATGTGCCGTTTAAAAACTCTGTGTATTTTACTGAATATAAGAGCACAAACAGGCGTAATTAACCTTCGGATATGAATTAAACCCACAGAATTTCTTCTGTGGCGGTGAAAAACAAAGTTTCTTTTACTGAGTACAACTGCAGAAAAATACTTAGTTAACCCTTGGATGTAAATTGCGCAAAAGAATTGAGCAGCCAAAAACTAGCGTGTTATAATGGCGTGTATTTTATGCTACACAACAAGAGAAAAACTTGTAATTAACCTTCGGTTATGAATTATGCTACAGGAAAAATGTATTTTTTGGCGGTGAAATAAACGTTTTCTTTTAGTCACCACAGCAGCAGAACAACGCTTAATTAACCCCTGGATGTAAATTACGCCAAACAATTGAGCAACCACAAACTACCAGCTTTGTAGCATGTTACAATGCCGTGTTTTTTACGCTACACAACAAGAGGAAAACTTGTAATTAACCTTCGCTTGTGAATTATGCTACAGGAAAAATTTCTTTTTTGGCGGTAAAATAACGTTTCTTTAGTCACCACAGCAGCAGAACAACGCTTAATTTTACCCCTGGATGTAAATTGTGCAAAAGAATTGAGCAACCAAAACTACGAGCTTTGAGCGTTTTACAATGGCGTGTTTTTTACGCTACACAACAAGAGGAAAACTTGTAATTAACCTCGCTTGTGAATTTTGCTACAGGAAAAATGTCTTTTTTGGCCCGGGGAAAATAGGTTTCTTAGTCACCATAGCAGAGAACAACGCTTAATTAACCCCTGGATGTAAATTGCGCCAAACACTTGAGCAACCACAAACTACCAGCTTTGTAGCGTGTTACGATGGCGTGTTTTTTACGCTACACAACAAGAGCAAAACTTGTATTTAACCTTCGCTTGTGAATTATGCTACAGGAAAAATTTCTTTTTTGGCGGTGAAATAAACGGTTTCTTTTAGTCACCACAGCAGCAGAACAACGATTAATTAACCCCTGGATGTAAATTGCGCCAAACAATTGAGCAACCACAAACTACCAGCTTTGTAGCGTGTTACAATGGCGTGTTTTTTACGCTACACAACAAGAGGAAAACTTGTAATTAACCTTCACTTGTGAATTATGATACAGGAAAAATGTCTTTTTTGGCGGTGAAATAATAGGTTTCTTTTAGTCACCACAGCAGCAGAACAACGCTTAATTAACCGCTGGATGTAAATTGCGCAAAAGTATTTAGCAACCAAAAACTACGAGCTTTGTAGCGTGTTACAATGGCGTGTTTTTTTACGCACACAACAAGAGGAAAACTTGTAATTAACCTTCGCTTGTGAATTATGCTACAGGAAAAATGACTTTTTTGGCGGTGAAATAATAGGTTTCTTTTAGTCACTACAGCAGCAGAACAACGCTTAATTAACCCCTGGATGTAAATTGCGCAAAAGAATTGAGCAGCCAAAAATGAAGTGGTATTTGTATTGTAAAAACGCTGTTTCTTTAAATTAATACAACAGGAACAGGCTTAGATCACCCTTGGATATTCAATGTGCATTAAAATGTATATGCAGCTATACTTGACACATGCTGGACTTCTGAGCCAATACCCCAAAAAATCAGAAATAGAACGTTAAGAGAAGCAGTCTTTCAGACAAGCTGAGACACCCCCCAAAAATCGCTGTATGAAAACGAGTTCTTTAGTATCAGCTATCAGCCGCGGCAGCGCCTTCCCTAATCAGTACAGTGAGAGCGGTATGAGCTCCCAGCGTCGCGCCCGGACTTATATAGTGCAGTGACGTCACAGAATCCCGCCGGTCTCTGATTGGCTTCATCTCTGCATATGTCATGTAGGCTATGCCCTTCTTCCTCCCAGAGTTCTTTGCCCCATGTAACGCCATGTGCTTGCAGCCATTTTTTCAATCAAAATCACACTTCATTCACCCGAAGTACCCCAAAGTTCGACTTCGTTCAGAACCGAAGTTTTCCTGAATTTCTAAACGAATTCCACTTCGTTAGAATCGATTCGCCCATCTCTAATGACTATTGCAGTTAATAAACTGTTGTATGTCATATGTATGTTTACCTTCTACATCAGAAAATCTTGTAGTTTTGAGAGCTAAATTACAAGCTCTGCAGCGAATACCACCGCATTTAAAAAATCCTGTTTGTGACAGCCAAATCTTGTCCGATATATTTTGGTAAGGTACGTAAGTACTGGGAGAGATTATATTACCCAGGGTTTGACCTCTTTTTGGTACTACCTGTATACCCTTTTCTAAGATATTAGTGAGTTTACTGTCCTGGCGTAATATATTGATGTTTTTCCTAAATATTGCTTTGACTTGATTAAAATTTCTACTATATTTAGTAGTGAAAGTAATTTTGTAATGTTGTTGTCCCCGCTTTGTGTTTTTGTCTTCTTTCATCAACAATTGATTTTGTTTCTTTATCCTAACTTTATGTTTGGCTTTATTTATATCTTTATTGTTATACCCTCTGTGTTCTAATCTGGTCACTATATCCGCTTCTGCCTGTGCATAATCCTCATCCCTCGTACAGATTCTTCTGGCTCTAACTAACTCACCATACGGTGTTTGATGGATGACAACTATTAGCTCTGAGGATAGAATTGCCTGAGTTAGGTTTTCGACAAAATGTAGTGACGATGCTGTTTGTCTTGACTGAACCCTCAAGTCGCACATCCAAAAAAGGAATTTCCAATTTATTCCAAACTCCCGTAAATTTTAGATTGAACGGGTTCTGATTAATGTACAAGAGAAATGTCACATTTAGTATATGTGACATGTAAGTTTTGATCCATGGGTCAACATGATACATAATTCATATTGTTTTTTATGCTGTAGAACATTTAAAAAAAAGGGTCTTTATTGTGTAAAATAATATTTATGCATAGCTATTTTCTGATTGCCATAATTTTTTTGTTTCCGTATACAGAGCTGTGTAAGTTAAGGAATTTTTTTTTTTCTGAATGAAGTGACATTTTCATTGGTACCACTTTGCCGTTTATATAAGTTTTTGATTGCTTTTTATTCAAACCTGCCATTTTTATTTGTTTTTACAGCATTTATCGTGTGGATTAAATAACGTGACAGATTTTTAGGCCAGGTTGTTATGCATCCAGAGATTCAAAACATGTATACTTATTTTGATTTTTGATCTTTTCCAGGACGATTGCCATTTGTAGTGGGAAAAGGATGGTGTACATGTTTTTACTTTAATATTTTGTGTTTGTGTTTAACTTTCTTTTCCTTGTTTTTTTTATTTTTACTTTGTTTACACTTCTTCCCATAGGGAACTTAACTGAGTGATCAGTTGGTCACTGATACAATACATAACAGTACATTGTGATGCCACAAGGAACCCTGAAGCCTTTGTAAAGCTTCCAGATTACTATGTATCAGTACCTAATGCCATGACTGCCGGGTGCTAATACAGACAGAGAGACCTCCCTCTGTTTTCCCTTTAGCTGCCGTGAAGTTCCAGTCGTGGCTGACAAAGCATGGGGCCAGCTGTTATATACAGCTAGTTCTAAGCTTCAATCATGTGGAATCCACTTGTGAGCCCACATAATGTTCATGACTTACCCATAGTCAGTTTTCAGGAACCTCTTGCCACTTATGTCGTATGGGTATGTCAAATATTGGTAAGAGGTTAAAATGGTCCTTCTTGCAGACTCTATCTAGATGGACACCAACAAGCAGATGGTTAGTGCACAGCTTCCTGGTCCCTACTAACTGCGTGCGTTGCTGACTTTCAATTTGGCTGCTGGTCAACCTCCAGTGTACCATGGGATTAACCCAACTGTCCTCCTATGCTTCACCACCACAATGGCTCTGAGATTAGGCCTACAGTGTGGCTATACCCAGAGTCTAGTCCCAGGTAAACCTTTTAGCATGGCATTCCTTTTCTCACCTTATGCTCTTCCTGTGTGAGATGACCTGTTATCTGAATCCATATTGCAATTGGTGAAGATTAATTCATCTCCTACATTTACTGATTTCTTCACAGGGACTCTAAGTCTTATGCCTCCTTGTGAGTTCCATCAAACAGTACCAACCAGTGTATATTAACGAGAAGGTAAAACTACTAAGGAAACCCTGCAGTCCAAGCCAATAAAGCTTCTTTAAGAATTCTTCAATCTCATCTTCAAAATCTAAGCAGTTTTAGGTTTCTTTGTGTATCTGCTACTCCTTCCTCTGTAGCAGATTCCTTTGTTTTGCAGACCAACAATTACCTACAACATTAAATTTGTAGTCTTTGTTTTCTTCTTTTCAAGAGGGTCTTATAATCTGAATTTAGACACCTATTGTTGGACCTTAAGCAAGATATCCAGTCCCTAGTTACCCTCATTGAGTATGTAGAAAAACAAGATGTTGGACAGGTCCCATAATGCCTTATTAGACCCTAATGATTCCCTGGAAGATGACGTACACAAGTTAGCAAATAAAGCTCTGGACCAAGAAAACTTGACTAGGAGAAATAACATTAAAATAAGAGAAATTCCTGAAATGGTCACAACTAGGGATGAGCGAATTGAATCTAACGAAGAGGAACTCGTTTAGAATTTCAGGGAAAATTAAATTCTGAACAAAGCCAAAGTTTATGGCGATTCACGGTAATGAAGCTAAAATGGCCGCGAGCACATGGCGTGACATGGAGCAGAGAATTATGGGAGGAATAAAGGAACACCATCAATGACATGTGCAGCCATGCAGCCAATCAGCAGCCAGCCAGTTTATGTGAAATCACAGCCCAATAAATACGGCAGCCATCTCAAAATCTGCCACTTCTCATTTTGGGCCACATGTATGAAAACTGTCTAGGTCTAAAACTCACTTTGTTGCCCATAGCAACCAATCAGAACGCCTCTTTCATTTTTCCAGAGCACTATTTGAAATTAAAGGGGCGCCCTGATTGGTTGCTATGGGCAACAAAGTGAATTTTAGACCTAGACAGTTTTCATATATGTGTCCAAGAGTCAATTTATCCTCTGTTTGTGTGGTATTCTGAGTCAAAACCAGGGTGTGTATTTATCATATACAGACATCTTCATTAAACAGAGTTTGTTGTATTGTAAATCAAACAGTATGTCAGACAGAGAGGTGGCAGGTCATTCACATGCGAGTGGCAGTGGCACAAATGTTACTGGAGCAGACACAGGTCACAGCACAGTAAGGGGACATCGCAGCAGGGGTGACTCAGCAAGGCCAGAGCTACCATTGTCATCTAGTGGCCGTATGTTGACCAGCATCCCAAGGGTTCTTGAATGGTTGACTAGGTCATCCACTTCCTTCCAGATGACATATGACAACCCCAGCCAAGAGTCAGTGGGTTCGTCAAACACAATCCTGAGTTGGCATGGCCCGGGAGCAGGTCAGGGGCCTCACCTGTCCCGTTCGGTTCCCTCAGCTAGAGAATTACTATGTGGTCTAAGCTCTGCTCCACTATACAGCGAGGACGAACTATTTGAGGACAGTCAGCAGCTGCTTGGCACCAAAGAGGTAAGGTAGACATCCACTGCTTCTTGCAGTAAGCGGGCAAGTAGTGATGTGGAGAGTGGCATGGGGGTTATGTTGCGAGCGGTCAGGCTCTGTACACCAAGACCGTTGAGGAGGACAGCAGTAACAGGCAAACACTAATCGATGACGAAGTAGCCGATCGCACTTGGGAGCCAGCAGAAACTAGGGCTTCATCATCATCGTCGGGAGAAGAGGGTGGTAGCTTGCGCGTCAGACAGCGGCGCAGCCAGCAAGTCGATAGTGTGGCCGGGAGTCAGCAGGGTGGCAGCAGTGTGAGATCGGGAACTAAATGGCTATGGGGTAGACCACTTGCTTCTCAGGTCTCTTCCTGCCCAGAAAATAGCGGCGCAGGGGCTCACCGACGCAGCAGCGGTAGCAGTCAGTCAGTGCGGAACGTTGGTGGTAAAATCACCTACTCGGCAGTGTGGCAGTTTTTTGCCAAGACACCGGAGGAGATGAATATGGCTATTTGTAGAATCTGTGGGCAGAAAGTGAAGGGTGGCCAAGGATTTAACGTTGGCACCACGGCCCTGCGTCAACATATGCAGCTTCATCATCCAGTGGCCTGGGAGAAAAGTGTCACGTGTCTGTGGTGGCCCATCCTGCCGTAGCAACAGCAGCAGCACCTTGTGGCATGCATGCCATTTCAGGCAGTCCAGGATCCACCACCTCTGCAGAAGGGAGATGTTTGTCTTCTCTCATCATCTACCGGTCCAGATGCTCCAGCTCCTCACCACTCATGGCGCCAGCAGTTGTTCACTGAGGCGATTGCCAAGAGACGGCAGTATGCGTCCAACCATCCTAAGGTGCAGAAGCTGATCGTGCTCCTGTCTAAGTTGGTGGTACTGCAGTCCCTCCCTTTCCAACTGGTGGACTCTGCACCGTTTAGAGAACTGATGGCTTGTGCCGAGCTGAGGTGGAGAGTCCCAAGCCGTTATTTTTTTTTCAAAAAAAGCTGTACCAGCCCTGCACAAATATGTTGAAAAGAAGGTGGGACAGTCCTTGAGCCTGTCAGTGTCTTCCAAAGTGCACAGTAGCACGGACGTGTGGAGCTGTAACTACAGTCAGGGACAGTACATGTCATTTATGGCCCACTGTGTGAATGTGACTCCTGTATCTTTAAAGCACATCCACCGCTATATGTGTATAATTCAAGTTCATATGCCACTGGGTCAGTCGTAGGGGCCTCCTCCTTTCCCCTTTATACTAGGAGAGGAAAGCAAAAAAGAAAATGAGCAAGATAAGATCTATGGGAAAAACACTGTTGCGAGACACTTTTATGATTTGAGACACAGTGTGTCGGAACTCAGATGGTGTGTTCTTGAAAGAGTTAAGGGGAAAATCATGAAAAAATGAAAAGTAATTTCTAAAAGAGGGAGGCTTACTGGATATACCCGGGGATTAAAAAGAGCCCAAAAGGCTCAGGAGGCCCTTTAATTTTGGGGTCTTTTTAAAAATAAATTTGGGAAATACAAGGGTTAATAGTGGTGAATACAAAAAAAGTAACAACAGTAGCTGCATGCTTGAGAAAAGGGGTGGAGTTCCCCCTTAGAGTTGCATTCGTGCAGCCCCACAGCCCTTTCTGGGCGCTCCTCACATTCTTGGTGTCTTAGGAAAGTGTTTGAAGGTAATTTTCCTGTATGGAAAATTTTTAGAATTTGTATTAAAGAATTTTTAAACTTCAACAAGATATGACTGCAAGTCTTTTTGTGTTATAAATTTTTTAATGGGAAAAAATTCGTAAAAACTTAAGCTGGATTGGGTCAATCAATGATTTTTTGTATATGAATGTGGTTCCCCGCCCACCAGACTAGCAAATTGGCAGGAGACATTGCTTTCCCTCCAGTTTCCCCAAACTGATGATCCTGCGCCAATTCCCGCCTCCTTCTCCTCCACCACCCCCCCTCAGAAGTTCAGTGCTAATCCTCTACCCCATGTGTAAGCATTGGGGGTGTCACGCATTCACACCGGTTTTTTCCCGGGCGAACAAAATCAAACAGGGGGGGAAATCCTGCTCATGAAAGACGAAATCGATTTATGGGTTTCACGGCCACAAATGAAAAAAGGAACCATGGTTACAAACAATGGAAGGAATAGGTGTCTGGCTGCGTAAAAGAGGGCGGATCATGCTCCCCTGCAGGCACATTTTTCAATTTTTGGTTGTCAAACGGTTCCTCAAGTTTTACACCCAAACGCAAGACATTCTGAAAAAGGCCCGAAAAAACTTTGCATGCACTTCAGCCATTCCTACAGCGCCAAGCACAACCTCCTTGAGCTGCAGCGGCAGAACGGCCTCCCCCAACATAGGCTGATATGCAATGTTTCCACCCATTGGAATTCCAGTGTTCATATGTTGGACCGACTATGCACAGGTAAAGGCCATTAATGATTTTTTGATGATCCAGGAGTACTCCCCTGTCTAATTTTGATGTCAGCCAGTGGCAGCTCATGCATGACACCTGCCATTTGCTCAGGCCCTTTGAGGTGGCCACGTTATTTATCAGTTGCCAGGCCTACAGGATAAAATAACATTTCCGGTGGAACAACCCTTTGCAAAATCTGTTGGTCGGGGACTGGAAAAGTGGAAAACTACATCTCATGGCCACATGAGCCTGGTGGGGGCTGAACAGGAGGAGGAGGACATTGGAGTACAAGCAGTGTCTGGCAAAATGAGTGGTTTTTCTACCCAGGTAACAGGAGAGGAGGAACAGGAGCAGCCGGAGGAGGAAGAGGGAGATGAGGAAGACGAGGCAGATGACCCAGACACACCGTGGCAGTATACAATGGAGATGGATGCAGGGAGTCCCTCAGAGTCTCTTGCACAGATGGTCCGCTGCATGCTGATTGGCCTGGGTAGTGACAGCCGAATAGTCACCATTCGGCAGAGGGATGACTTCTGGTTCTCCACCCTCTTGGACCCTCGCTACCGGTCCAGAATGGGAGCCTTTTTTCACCTGCCGAGAGGGAGAAAAAACTCAAGTACTGCCACGGCTGCTGTGGGAGGGTGGGGGAGTAGGAGCAGTACCAGCTCCATCGGCAGCAATCTGAGTCTGGAGTCGTTGATGAGTAGCTTCCTTCACCCACCTAGTGATGAAAGTACTCACTAGCAGCAGCAGCAGAACCTGGAGCAGACCCTGAACCAGCAGGTGGTGGCCTACTTGGACATCACTCTACCACCCCACATAGAAGATCCGCTGGACTACTGGGTAGCCAAACAGGATATGTGGCCACAACTGGTGGAGTTTGCACAGGAGAAGCTGTCCTGCCCGGCCAGTAGTGTGGAATCAGAACGGATGTTCAGTGTGGACAGGACCATAGTTACCCCAATGAGAACTCTCTTGTCCACCCGAAATGTGGAGAGACTCACCTTTGTCAAGATGAATCAGGCGTGGATCGGCCAGGATTTCCACACACCAATGCCTGATGCATCAGAATAGATCAGCCATGATGCCTCACCAAAACTGAGAAATGAGTCTGGATTCTTCTGGCTACATGCCTCAGCTACTATTCTGATGCTGCCACCCACCTGATGCCACACATCTGCTGCCAGCTTCTCCATCTACCACCCACCATCTTTACCAGGGACTGGTACTGCCACCCTCCTCCCCACTCTTCAGTAGGCCATTATGTAGACGTCTGATGCTGCTGCCACATCCTCAATCTGTCATGGTGCCATTCATCAGCCTGATGCTGCTGCTGTTGCTACCGCCACCTCCATACTGTGTCTTTGTGCCATTCTGTGGCCTACTTATGTTGCTGCCACCTCCACAATATTACATAGTGCCACTCACCGACCTCAAGCTGCTTCTCTTGCTGCCTCCACCTCCACACTGTGTCATTGTGCCACTCTGTGGCATACTTATGCTGCTGCCACCTCCACAGTCTGTCATTGTGCCACTCTGTGGCCTACTGATGTTACTGCCACCTCCACAATCTGTCATTGTGCCACTCTGTGGCTTAATCATGTTGCTGCCACCTCCACAATCTGTCACTTTCCACTTTGTGGTCTACTCCTGATGCTTGCACCTCCACACTGTGTCATTCTGCCATTCTGTGGCCTGCTCATGTTGCTGCCACCTCCACAATCTGTCATTGTGCCACTCTTTGGCCTGCTCATGTTGCTGCCACCTCCACAATCTATCACTTGCCACTCTGTGGCCTACTCATGCTGCCGCTACCTCCACAATCAGTTATTGTGCCACTCTGGGGCCTACTCATGTTGCTGCCAACTGACCACTCTCTCACTCGACCACCCTGTGGTTTCCTAATGCAGTTTCCACCCTCCACCCCTCTATGGCATTGCCACTATGTTTGGTTGTTCCCTTCTTTTCATCTGCCAGAAGGAATGAAAAGGAAACACACAATTGATTGTGTCTTCGGAGAAGCCGTAGGGCCAGGGCCATATTTCCCACTAGGTACTCGTGGACACGTGCCTAGGGCACCGCCTGTTAGTTTTTTTTTTTATATATATATATATATATATATAGCTTCCTCCGGGCACCCGCCCCCCAGTGGTCGGAGCTGATGCTGCCTGTCTCCTCAATGGCGCGGTGCGCTGTTGGGAGGGACGGGGCTGCGCTGCCCCTCCTCCTCTCCCTAACAGCGCGCGCACGCCACTGAAGAGCGGAAGCTGCCGCCGGCCGGGGGTAGAAAGAGCGGATCAGCGCGCCCATCCCACTCAGCAGCACACGGACGGCGCCGAAGACCGAGGCCTCCCGCTCTTCAGGACAGGTAAGTGAATCGGAGGGGGTGGGGAGGGGTGGAGGGGACTGGAGGCAGGTGTTATGTGACTGGGGACAGGTGCAATGTGACTGGGGAGGCAGGTGCAATGTGACTGGGGAGGCAGGGAAAAGTGACTGGGGGGCAGGGAAATGTGACTGGGGGCAGGTGAAAAGTGACTGGGGCAAGGGAGGTGAATGTGACTGGGAAAGGGAAGGGGCAATGGATGGGGAGCAGGGGAAATGTGACTGGGGAGGCTGGTGGGGGAAATGTGGCTGGGGGCAGGTGAAAAGTGACTGGGGGGCAGGTGAAATGTGACTGGGGGCAGTGAAATGGTGACTGGGGACAGGAATGGTGACTGGGGAGGCAGGTGCAATGTGACCTTGGGGAGGCAGGTGGAATGTGACTGGGGGGGCAGGTGAAAAGTGACTGGGAAAGGGAGTGCAATGTGACTGGGGAGGCAGGGAATGTGACTTGGGGAAAGGAGGTGAAATTGTGACTGGAGAGCAGGTGAAATTGAAATGTTGACTGGGGAGTGGAGGCAGGGGAAATGTGAGGGGGGGCAGGGGAAATGTGACTGGGGGGGCAGGTGAAATGTGACTGGGAGGCAGGTGCAATGTGACTGGGGGGCAGGGGAAATGTGACTGGAGGCAGGGGAAATGTGACTGGGGAGGCAGGTGAAATGTGACTGGGGAGGCAGGTGAAATGTGACTGGGAAGGCAGGTGAAATGTGACTGGGGACAGGTGCAATGTGACTGGGGAGGCAGGTGCAATGTGACTGGGGAGGCAGGGGCAATGTGACTGGGGAGGCAGGGGAAATGTGACTGGGGCAGGTGAAATGTGACTGGGGAGGCAGGTGCAATGTGACTGGGGGCAGGTGAAATGTGACTGGGGCAGGTGCAATGTGACTGGGGAGGCAGGTGCAATGTGACTGGGGAGGCAGGTGAAATGTGACTGGGGAGGCAGGGGAAATGTGACTGGGGAGGCAGGGGAAATGTGACTGGGGAGGCAGGTGAAATGTGACTGGGGAGGCAGGTGAATTAAATTGTGACTGGGGGAGGGGTGAAAGGGTGTGACTGGGGAGGCAGGGGAAAGGGTGGGGGGACTGGGATGGGGTGGAGGCAGGTGCAATGTGACTGGGGGGTGGAGTCAACAGGCAGGTGCAATGTGAATGGGGAGGCAGGGGGGGGCAATGTGAACTGGGGAGAGGGAGGTGGAAATGTGACTGGGGGGGAAAGGCAGGGGAAACGTGAGTGGGAGTGGGGGAAAAGGGTCAAGGTGGAAATGTGATGGGGAGTGGAGCAGGGGAAACGTGACTTTGGGGGGAAAGTGTGAGGGGGGCAGGGGAAACGGGGGGGGGACTGCGGGCGGTGGGGGGGGCAGGGGAAACGTTGGTGGCGGTGGGGGGGGGAAGTCAAGGGGAAACGTGGGTGGGCAGTGGAGGCAGGGGAAACGTGAGTGGGCAGTGGAGGCATGGGAAATGTGAGTGGGCAGTGGAAGCAGGGGAAACGTGACTGGGAAGTGGAGGCAGGGGAAACGTGAGTGGGGAGTGGAGGCAGGTGAAACGTGGGTGGGGAGTGGAGGCAGGTGAAAAGTGGGTGGGGAGTGGGGGCAGGGGAAAGGTGGGTGGGGGGAGTGGAGGCAGGGAAAACATGGGTGGGGAGTGGAGGCAGGAGAAACGTGGGTGGGGAGCTGGAGGCAGGTGAAACATGGGTGGGGGGCTGGAGGTAGGTGAAACTTGAGGGGGGCTGGAGGCAGGTGAAATGTGAGTGGGGGTTGGAGGCAGGTGAAACGTGGGGGGGGGAGTGGAGGAAGATGAAACGTGGGTGGGGAGTGGAGGCAGGTGAAACGTGAGTGGGGGCTGGAGGCAGTTGAAACGTGAGTGAGAGGTGTTAGGAATGGTGGGAGGATGGGGGAAGGCAGGGGAACATGTTATAGGTGCTGTGGAGCTGTGTGTCACTGTCATATAATGGAAGGTATCAGACTATATGGAGCTGTCTATCATAAGCTGTATCAGACTATATGGAGCTGTCTATCATAGGAGGTATCAGACTATATGGAGCTGTCTATCATAGGAGGTATCGGACTATATGGAGCTGTCTATCATAGGAGGTATCAGACTATATGGAGCTGTCTATCATAGGAGGTATCAGACTATATGGAGCTGCCTATCATAGGAGATATCAGACTATATGGAGCTGTCTATCATATAATGGGAGGTATCAGACTATATGGAGCTGTCTATCATATAATGGGAGATATCAGACTATATGGAGCTGTCTATCATAGGAGTTATAAGACTATATGGAGCCCGTCTTTTCATAGGAGGTATCAGACTATATGGAGATGTCTATATATAATGGGGGGGTATCAGACTATATGGAGCTGTTTTGTCACTGTTTTATATAATGGGAGGTATCAGACTATATGGAGCTGTGTGTCACTGTCATATAATGGGAGGGATTAGACTATATGGAGCTGCCTATCATATAAAAGGGAGGTATCAGACTATATGGCGCTGCCTATTTATATAAAAGGGAGGTATCAGACTATATGGAGCTGCCTTTCATATAATGGGGGGATCAGACTATAATGGAGCTGTGTGTCACTGTCATATAAAAGGGAGGGATCAGACTATATGGAGCTGCCTATCATATTTAAAGGGAGGTATCAGACTATATGGAACTGCCTATCATATAATGGGAGGGATCAGACTATATGAGCTGCCCATCATTTTAATTGGGAGGTATCAGACAAAATGGAGCTGCCTATCATAGGAAGTATCAGACTATATGGAGCTGTCTATCATAGGAGGTATCAGACTATATGGAGCTGTCTATCATAGGAGGTATCAGAAATATAAAAGGAGCTGTCTATCTATAATGGGAGGTATCAAGGGGCTATTGGAGCTGTCTATCATATAATAGGAGGTATCAGACTATATGGAGCTGTCTGTCAGGTGATGTGTTGTATAGGTGTCAGTATCATATAGGGCTCTCATGTGATGTGTATATAGGTATCATATAGGCGGGTGTCTTGGGTGGCACCTCTTAGGGCCAGGTGGTCATGCAGCATAACAGCCTAAGGGTGCTCTCACACAGTGCGTTTTTGATGCGTTTGTTAATGTGTGTTTTTGTGCAAGTCGGCACAACAATTGATGCTGTACATTACTGCACAAACATCGCGGTAAAATCACGATTTTTGCACAGAAGCAATGTCCAGTATTAATCACCGTGCCTTTCTGCACAAAAACACACATTAACAAACGCATCAAAAAGGCACTGTGTGAGAGCAGCCTTAGGCTGTTATGCTGCATGACCACCTGGCCATCTCACATATATAATCTTATTAGACCTTCCATCTAACTATGAGACCTGTCCATTGTGATGCAGGGGCCCCGGTGTCTTCCCTGCCCTCCCCCTCCCCCTCTACCACCGCCTTCATTTCTTAGAGCATTCTGGGAAAATGAAGTCTGATTTGTTGCTCTGGGTGAGAATGTTTGTCATAGATCATACTCACATACAGACGACCAAACTAAAATCTACAATCAGAAAATAAAATGTTGAAGAAGAAAGAATAAAGTATCAGAGTCTGGATTTGATAAAAAAAATAAAAATGTTGGTGAATTATTACCTTTAAGCTGAATTGTTGCTTTTATTTGTTGAAGTCTAATGGTTTAGGTGTAGGCACAGTTTGGCGGCAAACTCCAGTCTATCCTGGATGCTGAATAGGTTCTCCAACATCTAGGAAAGCTGGGTGATGGCAAACCCTTCAATCAGCTTTCTTCTTGAGCCGTTACATGGTCATAGTGGGCGTGGCTTTTGTAAAGGGGTGTGGTATAATATGAAAGGGGCGTGGTAATCTAATTGGTTAATGGGGGCGTATTAGGGTTTAGTGCCTAGGGCAGCACGACTAATAAATACAGCCCTGCGTAGGGCCAGTATGACATGGTCGTTTGTTTGCATCGGGATTGTCTGATAATTAGGTAGCCAAAAACAGGAGTGGATACAAAACACAGAAGACATGCAAATATTCCATTTACTCGTCATCTCTGTTTTGGATTAACTCCTGTTTGTTTTTGGCTTTAGCAATACTGATGGATTATTGGCCGATTGAAAGCGGACACTGACGGATCAAAGGTAGATCAAAATGATCAGTGACGTCAACGCAAAATTACTGCTGACATCCTCTCCACTATTTCGGGCTGTGGAAGGGGCTCTGTAACGGGTTGCGCCGTGGTCCGGGCCACGGACCGCGGTCGCACCTGCGTTCCCCATAACGGGTCCCCGGCGTGGACGGGGGGCACCGCGGGCCACACGGCCGGCCGCGGCGCCACCCGTTCCATCCACTCACCTGGCCTCGCTCCCGTCCGGTCCTCGTCCCCTGCCAGCCAGAATGCGCATGCGCGCCCCCTAGCGGGCGCGCGCTCGTCCTTGTGAATTTAAAGGGACAGTGCGCCGGTAATTGGGTAATTACCGGACGCTGTTCCTATATAAGTGTTGCACCCACGTCACTTCCCTGCTGGATCTATGTTGCCCCAAGCCTTAGAGAAAGCGTTCCTTAAAGTGTATTCCTGCTTTACCGTGTACCAGACCTCTCGCTACATTTCCCGACTCCGAACCTCTGCCGCCTGCCCTGACCTTCTGCCTGTCCACGACCACGAACCATTGCCGCCTGCCCTGACCTTCTGCCTGCTCAAAGGACTACGATTCTAGGACTATGTTTCTGTAACCGCGCTGCCCTCGGCCGCCATCGCAAGCAAGTCACTCAGGGGGACGAACTGGTAGCCTCACGCCGCAGCAAGTCCATCCCGCTTTGCGGCGGGCTCTGGGGAAATCCGGGGGCTACTTAGATTCCGTTTTCCCCGGCGTGGTACTTAACTATCATCGCTTGCGGTGGTCCGGCGGATCCACTACCCAGCCGTCACAGGCTCTACATGTTTCAGCATTTAACAGAACAGGTTCTGTCATAATCTATGGAATCAACTGATGGTTGTGTAAAAGGACTGCGTTCTTTGACGCTATTGTAGGATATTGGCCCACAACTCGGTTCTATCTAGCTGGCGCTGACATTACCTTGTCAGACTGCGTTCCCACTTCAGTTGTTTGGTTAGTTTTGCCCCTGTAACTGCTCAGAGAAGTGAAGTTGCGAAGCGATTCTAAGGCCAGCGGCTGTCATCTGCAGTCATACTAAAACACAGCATTGTTTCAATACCAAACCACTCTCCCTATGCATATTTAAACATGGCACAATGTTCTGCAACACCCTACAAGCTCTCTGCAGCCAGGAAATAGCTGCTTTTTAATGCTATTAGCCACAAATAAATTCATGACAAAACAATTTTTTTCGAAAAATTCGGCATAATCTGACAAATCGAATTTTTGAGAAATTCGCTCATCTCTCGTCACAACTCATTCCTTAGACCAATTTCATAATGAGCTAGTGGCTATCATGTTACTAAACTGTTCTACCTTATATCTAACTCAAGAGATCAAGAGAATACATAGGTTGCCCAAACCTTGAAACTTTTGGCCTCTCCGCGTCCTTATGCTATAATTGCTTGTTTGTACTTTTATCATGTTAATACTTTCTTAAGGTGCTGATGTCATCATTGGATATTCTTGAAAGGTACAAAAATATTTTGCTGCTCCATAATCTAACAGTAGCCATTATGATGAAGAGGAAGCAGTTTTCAAATCTGAAAACCATCTGAAAAACCGACTGAAAACCCTTGCCGTGTGGACGCACCCCTATTGCAGTGATTTTTATTGACAGGCCTGCTCAATAACAGGAATCACTCTGATGCTGATATACCAGGGTATCCGGACAGTGTGACTGACTTACTGAGAATGTGTGACCACAGGTATAAGACACATTAGGTGGACATTCTAAAAAAGAATCAAAAGAACACCAAGGGGCCACAAGAGATATGTGTTGGAGTAATAAGCTATAATACTTACTACTCCAAGAAGGGTCACATCTTTGGGTGTCTGCCAGCTGGCTACTACGGGAGAGCAATGATGCATCACAGGTTGAGATTCAAAATGACTCTGCAGAGCAAAGCCCCCGAGGCCTATAATTTATAGACACGTTGGTACATCACATGCACGGCTTAAATGCCAAACCCACCCTAACCAATGGAAATACAGTATGAGTGTGAATGATCAGTGGTATACAGTAATATTTATACTTCTTACTGGACAGTGTCCAAGATTAATTAAACTTCAAACAAAATACATAAATCCTCTATAGATGCCAAACTATATGAAAACATCTTATTACTTTGCAGGGGCCCAAAAGGTATTAAGGTTATTCAAGCAAAGCTTCCAATTATGATTGAACATCATAATTGGACATCTGTGCTTATCTCAAAACAGCGCATGTGAAAGGAAGTTTCCCGCCAATATTTGTCCTTGACACCTGTAAAGTAATTCATGGCTACAATACAGTTCAATTCCAGTGTGAAAACATCTTAAAGATACAGAAAGAGAGACAGAGAGCAGAACAAAAAATAAAGGCAAAATGGAGCCAGTTTAGGCCTAAACAGTATGGCCATACTTACTTTAACATATGTAACCACAATATCTTGACACAAGGGCATTTCGGTAAATATTATTCCAATTCTATCCCTCCACACAATCATTCCTTTTTTGATTTTCTTTCTTCTTACCCCTCCTCCTCTTTTTGGTTCCACATTTCCTCCTTTTTTACTTAGCTACACATAGATCTCATTAAGCTCACTTGTGATTTTCTTTGTATATCCCTTTCACATATGTAATTTTCTTTATCTGTATTCATACTGTAGAAGCTTTTGCATGATCTGGCATTATGACGTATGACTTCATTTTATGTTTTTCCTTCAGACCGTGTGTTTCTTTTTATATTCTCTTCTCATATTCTATAATAAACATTATGTTATGAAAAAAATTATTTTAATTAAAAACTGTCTTGCTTGATTGAATGATTTAACAGAGAAATATTATATGACATGGAAGAACAGCTTTAATAGCTGCAGCTTCATTTTGAAAGAGGACCTATCAGTTCTGAGAAAAGCATGGAGAATGACTGTAGATGAAATTAAAAGACTTTTCTGAAAAACATATAATTAGCAAATCAGACAATCTTTCTTGTTACAATAGGGACAAATGTTCTACTTTCAATGTAGCAGAGAGGGGTGAAAATTTGGTTAGAACCTTCTTCTTGGGAAAGTATTAAGTGTGAGGGTGCACAGCTAATTCTATATAGCATCTCAATAGTAAATGGAGCTACGTGCTCAGATCATACCAGGATTCAGTAATGGAAGAAGTAATTCACATGTTTCCTATAAATACAGGCAGTTTCTGGGTTACAAATGAGATAGAAACTGTGAAGATGGAACAAGTATACTGTATTTTCTAACATAACTCTAATCAATTTTTTTTCTTTTAGTTTTGTTAACACTTCTTTAATGTCTGTTTTGCTGTCTGTGTTGGCGAGTATTTGTGTTTAACGTTTTTGGAGTGACGTGATGACACTTGTTCTACAGCAACAGCCTGCCATGCCAAATCAGATTGTGGCCACAGAGATAAAGTAAAGGAGACTGAGACAGCACGTGCAGCAACAGTGCACTGCAAAACTGACCCCCAACTCCTCAAACAAGTCAGCACTCAATTGTGCCTTGGGAATGCTGGATGCCCTGATCGTGGAAGCATGTTAGCTGCAGGTGTTCTAGTACTCATATGGTGGTAGCGGCGGGGTGGAGGAGTGGAGTCAGCTGGTCACATATATATGGGGGGAGAGAGCAAAGAGCTATATGATTATGCCTAGACATGGGTGAATTGATTGTAACAAAGTGGAATTCATTTAGAATTTCAGGAAAACTTCGATTCTGAACGAAGTCGAAGTTTGGGGTGATTCGCGGGAACGAAGCGTGTTTTTAATTGATAAAATGGCTGCGAGCATATGGCGTTACATGGGGCAAAGAAGTCTGGGAGGAAAAAAGGCGTAGCCTACATGACATGTGTGGAGATGAAGCCAATCAGAGACCGGCGGGATTTTGTGACGTCACCGCACTATATAAGTCCGTGCGCGAGGCTGGCAGCTCACACAGCTCTCACTGTGCTGTGTAGGGAAGGTGCTGCCGCTGCTGCTTATGGTATCTTGTACTAAAGAACTCACTTTTATACAGTGATTTTTGAGGGGTGTCACAGCTTGTCTCAGAGACTGCTTTTCTTACGTTCTAATTCTGATTTTGTGGGGTATTAGAATTGAAGTCGAGTGTGTGTCTAATTCAGCTGCATATACATGTTAATGCTATCTGCTCAGTTCTTGAGCACATTGAATATCCAAGAGTTAGCTAAGCCTGTTCCTGTTGTATTCAGTTAAAGAAACAGCGTTTTTACAATCCAAATACCACTTAATTTTTGGTTGCTCATTTATTTTGCGCAATTTAGATCCAGGGGTTAATTAGGGGTGTTCTGCTGTTGTGGTCACTAAAAGAAACGTTCTTTTTCACCGCCAAAGAAGAAATTTTGCCTGTAGCATAATTCATATCCGAAGTTAATTACAAGTTTTTCTGTTGTTGTGTTCCGTAAAATACATGCCGTTTTAACACGCTACAAAGCTGGTAATTGTTGGCAGCACATTTCTTTTGCGCAATTTACATCCAAGGGTTAACTAAGTATTTTTCTGTAGTAGTATTCTGTAAAAGAAACATTCTTTTTCACTGCCAAAGAAGACATTTTGGCTGTAGCATAATTCATATCCGAAGGTTAATTAAGACTGTTTGTGCTTTTATATTCAGTAAAATACACAGTGTTTTTAAATGACACATACAAGTAAATTTTTCCTGCCCATTTGTGGTGCGCCATTTATATCCAAGGGTTACCCAAGCTTGTTAGTGGGTTCATTTGGAGTGTGTGTATTTATCATATACAGATATCTTCATCAAACAGAGTCTGTACAGTTTAGAACAAACAGTATGTCAGACAGAGAGGTGGCAGGCTCTTCACCTGCGAGTGGCAGTGGCACAAACATTCCAGCAAGGGGACGTCGCAGCAGGGGTCACTTTGTGAGGCCAGAACTTCCGGTGTCATCTAGCGGCCGTGTGTTGTTCAGCAACCCAATCGTTCTTGATTGGTTGACTAGGTCATCCACTTCCTCCCAGATGACATCTGACAACCCCAGTCAAGAGTCGGTGGGAACGTCAGACACAACCCTTAGTTGGCATGTCCTCAACCCGCCTCTGTCCCATCTGGTTCCCTCAACCAGATATCTACTATGTGGTCTGGGCTCAGCGCCACTATATAGCGAGGATGAACATTTTGAGGAGGGCAGTCAGCAGCTACTTGGCAGCAAAGAAATGGGGCCAATATCCCCTGCTTCTTGCAGTAGGTGGCAAATAATAGATGTGGAGCGTGGCATGGGATGGCCATGGGAGGGGCACTCTGCCACCCTAGTTAGAAGATCCGCTGGACTACTGGGCAGCCAAACTGGATGTGTGGCCGCAACTTGCCGAGTTTGCAGTGGAGAAGCTGTCCTGCCCGGCCAGTAGCGTGGCATCAGAGCGGGTGTTCAGTGCGGCGGGGGCCATCATTACCCCAACGAGAGCCCGCTTGTCCACGGGAAATGTGGAACGACTGACCTTTGTCAAGATAAATCAGGCGTGGATCGGACAGGATTTCCACACACCAATGCCTTAGGTGTCAGACTACATCAGACATGCTCCTCACCCAAACTGTGAGAAATGAGTCTGGGTTCAAGCTACCTGCCTCAGCCACTATTCTGATGTCACCACCCGCCTGATGCCACACATCTGCTGACAGTTTCTCCATCTGCCACCAACCATCTTTACCAGGGACTGGTATTGCCACCCACCTCCAAAGTCTGTCATTGTGCCACTCTATGACTTCATGCTGCTGCTGCCGTGCCCTCCACACTGTGTCATTGTGCCACTCTGTGGCCTATTACTGTTTTGCCACCTCCAGAATGTCATTGTGCCACTGTCTGACCTCATGCTGCTGCTGCCGTGACCTCCACACTGTGTCATTGTGGCACTGTCCCACCTCATGCTGCTGCTGTGGTTGCTGCCTTGACCTACACACTCTGTCATTGTGCCACTGTCTGACCTCATGCTGCTGCTGCTGTCGTGCCCTTCACACTGTGTTATTGTGCCACTCTGTGGCCTGCTACTTTTTTTGCCACTTCCGGATGTCATTGTGCCTCTGTCTGACCTCATGCTGCTGCTGCTGTCGTGACCTCCACACTGTGTGATTGTGCCACTCTCTGACCTCCTGCTGCTGCTGTTGTTGCTGCTGCGGTCACCTCCACACCCTGTCATTGTGCCACTTTCTAACATCATGCTGCTGCTGCCGTCACCTCCACTCTCTGTCATTGTGCCACTCTGTGGCCTACTACTGTTTTGCCACCTCCAGAATGTCATTGTGCCACTGTCTGACCTCATGCTGCTGCTGCCGTGACCTCCACACTGTGTCATTGTGCCACTCTGTGGCCTACTCCAGTTTTTGCCACCTCCAGAATGTCATGTGCCACTGTCTGACCTCATGCTGCTGCTGCTGTCGTGCCCTCCACACTGTGTCATTGTGCCACTCTGTGGCCTACTCCTGTTTTAGCCACCTCCAGAATGTCATTGTGCCACTGCCTGACCTCATGCTGCTGCTGCCGATACCTCCACACTGTGTCATAGAGCAACTCAGTGGACTCCTCCAGTTTTTACCACCTCCAGAATGTCATTGTGCCACTCTCTGACCTCAAGCTGCTGCTGCCGTGCCCTCCACACTGTGTAATTGTGCCACTCTGTGGACTCCTGCAGTTTTATCCAAGTACAGAATGTCGTTGTTCCACTGTCTGACCTCATGCTGCTGTGGCTGCTGCCGTGACCTACACACTCGGTCATTGTGCCACTGTCTGACCTCATGCTGCTGCTGTGGCTGCTGCCATGACTACCACACTCTGTCATTGTGCCACTGTCTGACCTCAAGCTGCTGCTGTGGCTGCTGCCGTGACCTCCACTCTTGTTCTTTGTGCGACTTTCTGACCTCATGCTGCTGCTGTGGCTGCTGCCGTGCCCTCCACACTGTGTTATTGTGCCACTCTATGTCCTACTCCTGTTTTTTCCACCTCCAGAATGTCATTGTGCCACTCTCTGACCTCATGTTGCTGTGGTTGCTGCTGCCGTCACCTCCACACTCTGTCACTGATGTTGCCACCTGAGCCCTCAGCTTGTTTTTTTTCAGCTGTCGCTGCCATGACTTTATGAGGCTACATTCCCGCTTCAGTTTTTTGGTCAGTTTTGCCCTCTTAAGTGCCAAGGAAATTTTATAGTGAAGCGCTTCTAAGAGCGGCGGCAGTCATATGCATGTCATACTAAAACACAACATTGTATGAAGACCAAACCTAGCTCCCTCTGCATTTTTAAGCATGGCACAACATTCTACAGCACCCTACTGGCTCTATGCAGCCTGGAAATAGCTTTTTTTTAACACGATTCATCCCAAAGTAATTCGGACCGAAACAAATTTTGTCGGAAACTTCGGCAAAGTCGACGAATCGAATTTTTGAGAAATTCGCCCATCTCTAATTATGACAATCAGATAGGAAGTGTTTAAAACCATGGGAGACATTTCTGTTACTGAGAGGTCATTGATATTTCATTTCTGACTACATCATTGGTAGCTATTATGACACTGTAAAAAACACTCCCCCCAGCATATATCATGGAGAAGCAATAGAGAACAATAGAGCAAAAATAGTCTTATTTGGACCATGTTTATTCTACATTTGCTCTATCATTCCTTATGGCTACACCATATGTTAGGGCAGGCTCAGACTGGCCCTCAGTGAAACAGGGAAAACCCCCAGGTGGGCCCCTTAACATGGCACACCTGAAGTTGCTTTTTAACTGCATATACATCCTTGGAAAAGGCAGAAAAGCAGAGAAAAAGAGGCAACAACTAAGAGGCAGAGTATAGGAGGCATGTACAGTCATTTACAGTAGCTGTAGGGTGGGCCCCTAAAACAAAATCCACTGGTGGGCTCCGAAATAGCTCAATTGTTGGGCCATAGAATGAACTCCACCTGTGGGCCCCAAACACCCCAGTCCGACACTGTGGTGGGGTACAGTTTCCCCGGTATCTCAGTGATGACAAAGGACGTAGTAAAAAATTCTATTTCAATGGTTCATAAATAGTGTTGAGCGATTGCGTTGGCTATCGAGATCGATCGATAGTCGATAGTCGGCCGCTATCGAAGTTTTTTCGATAGGGGAGCGTCGATTATGAGCGATGACCATTAAAGTCTATGGGAGAGCAACAACACCTTTATTTTTTACACCCAAACAAAGCTGGAGAAGCTGAAATTAACATCCACAACAGTCCAAATGGATACGTGCAACATCTTAGGCAACACACTTAGGTTATAAAAGTCACAGAAAAAAATCACAGACCATTCACTATCCCTGTCTTGTACCACGCCTACCCTTAAACCTGCATCACCCACAAATTGAAAAGTGCCATGAAGGCAGTATGATTTGAACCATCATCTTACTTGAACTGGACATTGAATATCCCTGTCCTGGGCCACAGCATGAGCCCCAATCCTGCATGACCCCCACATTTAAAAAGTGCCGAAAAAGGAGTCTTTCAACCACCATTTTAGTTCACTGGGCATTGACTATACCTGTCCGTGGGCCACAGCATGAGCCCCAAACCTGCATGACCCCCACATTTAAAAAGAGCCCGACACTGAAGTCAATAAACCAACAATTTACTGTCACTGGACATTGACTATACCTGTCCTGGGCCACAGCATGAGCCCCAAACCTGCATGACCCCCCACATTTAAAAAGTGCCGGAAAAAGGAATCATTCAACCACCATTTTAGTTTCACGGACATTGACTATACCTTTCCTGGGGCCCCAGCATGACCCAGGGCCGGAGTTACAGTGGGGGCGGTGAGAGTCCAGGCTGGCGTCCCGTCATCTATTAACAAGCAGGTTAAAAATGCCCCCGATGACGCAGCAAAAGAAAACTGTCCCTGCTGAAGCAGAGTGTGGAAGCGGAAGTGTGAGAACTCCAGCCTTCCACTGTACACAGTCAATACCTGGGTAGCGCTTGTCCCTCCGTATGAGTGTGGACCAAATTTAGCTTCACTTGGAAATACATGGTGGTTAACGCTCCTGTTACACCCAGGTGCCCTTTATCTTTGGGATTCTTTTTCTCATTTTACTCAACGGCTGGGGGAAATGGGCTCTGTACTTTGTTCTCTGTCCGTCTCCATACTCCATGTCCTCTGAATAACCTACATCTGGTCAAGTTTTCCCTGTACCTCCCTTGTACAATTCGAGGAATTTTTTTAAAAGCTATTTTGTACAAAGCAAGTTTTTTTGTACTTTAATTCTAGAAAACACATTTTTAAAAAAAGGAAGGAATCCCACCATGTCTTTGTTTCTCTTTTTTTTCATTGTATTTAATGGGTTGTCTCAATACAGGGATTGATAGCTATGTTAAAGATCTTGCAAAAACAAGTCATTTTGCAATATGTGTCCAATTAACAGTGTCCTACCTATTCCTGTTTCTGACAGCCACCATCACCCTTGACCACTCTTTTATAATGTGAAGAACAAATTCTGTTAGAAAACAACATTTTTTAGAATAGGACCTGTAGTATACTCATGTTCACCAAAACCCCCAAAAAAAAAAGCATGGCCCTTTTAGCCCTTTTTTCTTTTTTTTTGTTT